>RJWT010022106.1:0-17323 GCA_004365215.1 Cuniculus paca
AAAAAAAAAATCCAATCATCTCATAGACTGTAAAGCATCATCTGAATATTACATGTTATTAAAACTAGAAGTAGTCCTGTCCAGATTTGTTGCTTTTTTAATTAAATTACTTTCCCTGAATTGGTAGTCCTTCAATGTCTTGAGTTATTTCAACTTTTCCATTCTTTTTATAATCTTATTCTTTCAAGCTCAAATAGATATTAATTATTGGTGTGCCTTTTCCTTCTGTCATTCTAGTTCAGAGTAACACAGTTTTTAATAAATCCACTAATAATTACAAACGGAAAGAATGCTCCTTTATTGCTCTGATTAAAAACAGGAGGAAAAGAATCAGAATTTTATGGCCAGTACTGTTCCTGTTTTTATGACCATTTAGTCTTTGTCCCATGTATTAGAGCACTGTTGCAGGTTTTCTTTGTTTCGTTGGTGGTGGGACTTTGGATGGAACCTAGGCCTTGTAACTGGTAAGTTTATGCTCTACCACCGAGCTGTACCTCCAGCTCCCTGCTTTTGTTTAAAAAGTCACATGTGCTGTGACATTTTGGGTAGGTCAATAGCTTAAGAAGGTTGAGTAGCTCTTATGAAAAATCCTTGGGAGCATAAGTGTTTGGAATTTGGGATTTTTTTCAAATTCCAAAAAATCTCTCTCTCTCTCTCTCTCTCTCTCTCTCTCTCTCTCTCTCTCTATATATATATATATATATATATATATATATGTATATATACACATATATATACATATATATTTATTTATATTTATGTTTACATTTACATTTGTGTTTGTATATATTGAGATATCTTGGGGATATCTTGTCAGACTCCAGTCTGACAATGAAATTCATTTATGTTTCTTTTATACCCCATACACATAAAGCTTGAAGGTAAGTTTGGACAATATTTTTACTCCATCTACATTTTGATTGCAGCCCATCAAGTGAAATTGATAGTGACATGATGTAGACATTCAACAAGTTTCGGATTTTGGAGTATTTTGAATTTCACATTTGAGTTACAGGTGTTCAACCTGTACTTAAAGGTAAATTGGCTATCAAAACTAAAATAGATTTTATTTTTCACACACTTGAACATTTCTAGATGCAGTCTTCTTTTTTAAAACATTTTTTGAAAAAGAAATAATTATGTTTAAATTAAATTTTTGTTTGTTTGTTTTTTGGTTTTGGTTTTTTGAGACAAGCTCTCGCTGTGCTGTGTAGTTTGGGCTGGCCTTGAACTCATTATGTAGCCCAAGCTGGCCTCAAACTCACAGTGATCCTCCTTCCTCAGCCTCCCAAGTGCTGGGATTACAGGCATGCACCACCATGCCTGGCAATATTTCTTGATTGCATGATAATTTTATAAAATACAGAAATGTGACAAAGCATTGTATGCTAATAAAGTAAATGGTGTTTCACTAGATTCTTGAATTAGGTTTATTCCCTTCCAGGAAAGGATTATATGCCTGTTACTGATGTGAAACAGCCTGGTACTTAAGCATATAAAGAGACACAACATAGCATTGCAGAAAATAAAAGTGAGGCGTCAGTCAAACCTGAATGTGAGTCCCACCCAGCTCCAACCCTTCATACCCACCTGCTAATCCCATATGTTGTTGTGAAGCTTTATTCACACGATAACAAAGTAAGGTATTGACTCTATGCCCAGCATATTAAATATTTAAAAAGCAAAGTGAGCACTGGACTTGGGAGGGAGTAGCCTTTATGAGTGCTAAGAGATTGTAGCATTCAAAATAAACCATGATATAATGCAGGAGATGTGTGGAAGAAGCTTGTGAACATATTTCACCTCTAATTGCATGAAAACATTACTCCTTCTACAAAGTGCTAGACTTTAGGCAAGATTTATTTGTGTGAATCATCTTTTTCCTCATGAGAGACAAATAATAATTTAAAAAAGTATACAAAACAAAAAATATCTACTGAATTATTTTCACTGACCTAACTTGGTTATTAGTCACAGAATTACATGACACTCATAATAAATTTATAATTTTGATGTAAAAAAACTTATCCCAGTGAAAAAATGTAAAAGTGATCCTGGACGTATTACAGCCATGTCCTTACCAGACATTAGCAGTGTAGCGTATGCAGCATTGTAGCAACGGTGTACTGCAGTGACTGCTAGATAGATGTGCTTCCAGATCTTTAGGGAAGGATTCTTTCACCCTCCTTACAAGTGGTTTTGTTTTAGCATGATTCAGTGGCACAACCAAATCTTCAACCAATTAGGTCTTTTATTAATAACTGCAAAATAAATAACAGAGTAAAACATTAATGAAGCAAATGGTTCACTTGATGCAGTTGACTGTGTGTATCATGAGTTATACATTCTGTCATTTATATGAAAAGTATTTATTAACAGCTTTCAGCACCGAGTCTTCTATATGCGTTCCCAACACCCTTCCACCCAGTGTGCCATTATGGTACCATCAGAGGTTTCCCATGATAATATGCCCTTTACTAAATGCTAGAATTGCTTGGTCTCTTAGGTTGGACTTAGGCAATAAGATACTTGGTTGTTTACCTTTGTCCTCTTTACTTCATAAACTTCAATTCCTATAAATTGGCAGTATTAGAGATGGTCAAATGGAAGTACAGTATAACCACCAAATCTTTGGGATCCTGGAGTTCTTAGTGGACTGGTTTTGCTCCTTTGGAAACCTATGTTCTTTCTGGCAATGAGCAGTTAAATACAATTACCAGATACCAGTGATTTTTTTATGATAATTAAATAGAATGAGAAATAATTAAAACAATTTTTATAGAAAATAATTTTAATATAAAAAACTTAGGTTCAGAAGCTTTTTACAAATTTCAGCCCCACTGTGGTATCTTCTTTCAGTTGGAGGTTTAATTTATAAAATGTTATTACTTTATATAACTATTCCCTCTTACTCTTTGATCTTGAAATGTGTATTTCTAAAAGGAAGCAGTTTTATTAGTTAACCTATTAATGTTTAACTGCTATAAATAATATCTACTAAGCTCACTGGCATGCAAGATTACTGCTATTATTTTCATAGATTTAAATTTTAAAAAATCATTATGACAAAAATCACATGAGACTTTTCCCTACCAGATATCAAAATATACAGTTTTGTTCATGGTAGTGATGGCATTTAAAAACCAGTGATTAAAAGATGATTTTAGAAAAATAGAAAATCATTGCTTTTCTATTCTATTCTAAGGAATAGAATATTCATTATTCTCTGTATAAAATAAATTCCAGGTGGATCAAAGTACTAAATATTCAGGCTAGGGGTATAGCTCAATGGTACAGTGCCTGCCTGGCAAGCATGAGATCCTGAGTTTGAGTCCCAGTTCCAAAAAAAAAAAATATTAAATATAAAAAAAGTATCAGAAGAAGTAAGATTATTTTTATTCTTTTGATATAAAGAAGTCTTTCTAATCAAAACATAAAACTCAGAATCCAAAAGAGAAATTTATTTAATCCTAAAAATAAAAAATGAAAATTCTATGTAAGGATATTAAGCAAAGATAATGAACAAGTAGCATACTGAAGGAATAAAATGAAAAGCCGGGCAGGGTGGCACACGCCTATAATCCCCAGCACTCGAGAGGGTGAGACAGGAGGATCGTTGCAACTTTGAGATCAGCCTGGCTACAAAGTGAGCACAAGGCCAGCCTGAATGGCATAGTGAGACCCTGTGTCAAAAAGACAAGGGCTGGGGATTTCGCTCAGTGGCCTAAGCACCTGCCTGGCAAGTGGGAAGTTGTGAGTTTGATCCCTGGTGGCACAAAATCAATCAATCAATCGAATGATGAATACACAGAATTCGTCAAGTTCTACAATTTAAGAAAAAGTGAACATTAGCATGATGGACAAAGTGTGAAAGCCAGCAACTCACAAAAGGTGAGATGCAGAACTCCTTTAGACATACCAGCGCACGTTCAGCCTTGACGTTCTTTGACAAGATGCAAATTTAAATGATGATTTTACCCAGCAAATTGGCAAACGTGTAAAAGATGCTTAATGTCCATGATCTGCCAGCACTTCAGGAGACTGGAATGTCTCACAGTCTTGGTGAGAATGCAGACTGGAAAATTCTTTTTATGAGGTAACATGGCAGAATCTAGTGAAGCCTGAACTCTCGAGAGCCTCTTGTAGTTGCCGACAGGAATTTGTCCTTCATGAACGCCTGCGTACCTGCTGACATGCAGCAGCACACCTGTCCCTGTGGTCAGTCAGGTCCCTCACCGTGGCTCTTAAATTGACCCCTTCATTCTGAGTCTCTGTCATCAGGTTTTCCCTCTTCTCTCCCGTCTTTTATATTGCTGTCAGAATCATTTTCCTAAAACACAAGTAAAGTCCTAGTCCTCCTACTTGGTGATTTCTGTTCTATTGTTGCTGATAGGTTTTTCAGTCTTTTCTCCTCTTTATTTATCTGTAGTCTTCCTACCTCTGCTCCTCAGGTTTTTCGTGCTGTGGCCACACTGAACCGTTCCCTCCATGAACTGGAAATGTTTGGCAGCCCTGTCACAGCAACTTAGTCCACGCGTCATTCCCTCATCACATTCACTGAGCAGGCATCATTCTTAAAGTAGTAGAGATTCAGCAATGACCAAAGTCCCAATTCTTTTTGAATTAAATTATTGACAGGGAAGTAGAAAATATCAAATATATACATGTTTAAATCTACACAGTACTATGACAACAATTTAAAATATGTCAGTGTCATAATGAACGCTTGGATACCTGACAGTGGGTAGACAAGAAGGATGTGTGAACAAATCAATTTTAAGCTGAGATACAATGATTCAAAGGACCCTGTCCTTTGAAGATCAGGAGAAAGCACACAAGAGGACAGCTGGTTTGAAAACCCCTAAGATAAGAATACACTTGATGTGTTTGAAGTAAAAGAAATAGTATGCAAAATGAAGGCAGTAGAGGTGTAAGATGAGGTCAGATTTAAGCAGCATATTACCTTAAACAGCGCCAGCCCCACAGGAAACAAACGGGAGTCTTAAGAATAACAGTGAGTTGAACTTTTGCTAAGTATGTGTCGAAGGCAATTGGCGGGAAGACCCAGCTGTTGGAGGTTCACCATCTTGAGCACATGGTTTTCTGACATCTCTGGAACACAGAAAGAGGGAGGTGGAAGTGGAACGTGAGCTCTTGGCTGCAGCCTTTTCTGCAGGAAAGGCCAGAAACAGTGATGTGGACCCAAAGTAGCTGCCTAGGAGTCTGGGAAAACTGCAGAGCACCTGGAACATTTGGTACATGCTATATGACCTCTCCTTCAAACACAGACTGGATCTTCTAGGTTGGGGAGTTGTTTTATTTTGGTTTTTTGTTTCTTGAAGTGCTGGGGATCAAATCCACAGCCTTGGCCTTGCTAGGAAAGTGCTGTACCACTGAGCTGTAGGAATAGCCCTGTCGTGGGGTTATATTAGCCAGGTTAGGTAAGGAATTATAAGTGTGAAAGAAGGGCGTTGGACTGTCTTCAAAAGAGAAGTCACTAGATCTGCTTTTTTGTTTTTAAGGCAAAATAGCCATTTGATAGAGAGTAGATGAGAGAGGAAAAGCTGAGAAACAACTTAGAAGGCTATTTCAAGTCTTGGTAAGAGATAATACTGACTTAGAGAATGTAAATTTGTGCAGCCATTATAGAAAACAGGATAGAAGTTTCTCAAAACATTAAAAGTAGAACTACCATATTATACAGCTGTCCCAGGACTCTTATATATCCAAAGGAAATGACACCGTTGTATCAAAGCTATACCTACACACCTATATTTATTGCTATACTAGTCACAATATCAAAAATACAGAATCAATTTAGGTAACCATTGATGGATGAATGGATACATAAAGTTGTCTGTGCAGATATTGTGTGCTATCCACCCATCAGTAAAAATTGTGTGTGTATATCTACTATATATAGATACTATGTGTAGAGATATAATGTGTGTATAGAGTACTTTTATGTATCCATTCATCCATCAATGAGTATATCAATTGATAATAATTAATAATTGATATTATTTTTATGGAGCCATCCATATATGGAATGCTATAGAGTCATGAAATCGTATTATTTATGGCAACATGGATGGAACTATAAGTCACTCTTTATTGAAACAAGTCAGGCACAGAAAGGCAAATATCACATATCCTCACTCCTGTGTGGAAGCTAAAACAAACAGTGTACAGTTAAGGATGTAGCTCCGTGGTAGAATACGTGCATAGCATGCATAAGGCCCTGAATTCAGTTCCCAACACTGCAAAAAGGGGGAGTTAATCTAATATAAATAAATAGTAGAATAGTGGTCACTAGAGTCCAGAAAGAGTAGAGGGAAAAGAAGATAAAGGGAGGTTGGATAAAAATATGGCTGTATAGTAGGACAAGTTTCTAATGTTCTGAAGTATAGTAGGTTAAAGTATTTACTGTATGCTTTATAAAAATTAAAGGAGAAGAATTCAGTGTTCACACATACAGTTGGCCATTCCCTAATCCAATACCCAAAGTCTGAGATGTTCCAAAATCCAAAACTTCTTTGAGTATGATATCACTCAGTGCTCAAAGGGTTTCAAATTTCAGAGCATTTTGGATTTTCAATTTTTGGATTAGTGACACTCACCATGTGTGTGTGTGTTACACATCATTTGAGTCTAAGGAGTTCTCTTCACTCTCTATAACATAATTTCTTGGCTATACATCTGTAATGTTTGGCTGATATAACTGCTTTTTTTAAGTTTTGGGTTTTTTTTTTAATTAACAGGATGAAAGGCAGCTGCAGGTACTGGCAGATTACAAAATGTGCAATTACTAAAAGTAACTGAAGCATATTATAGTATAATTCAACAGGAAAAAAACATCTGGCACATGCTATGTTAATTTTTCATAAGAGAGTTTTGCAAAAAGTGCTTGCTGCAGCTGGCAGATCCATCATTTCCCTGAAATCAATAAGTACACCTTTTGCTTTTCATTCTCTCGCATACTATAGAATAGAACTTTATGTGATTCAGTCTTCCATCATGAGTAAGGGATTTCATGCATTGAGGGAATTTTCCCTTAACAAACCAAAATCAACATGGCTCATCCTTACCTTAAGCTATGTTGCAATAATCGCAGAATGATTTGAGCAATTGTGGTAATTAATTATAATGCCTTAGACATTGGCCCAAATGTAAACCTATTATCTCATGTGTTGAAAGACTGTGACTTCTCTTATTTGTTTTATTTAAAGTATTCGCGATGTTTTTAGAGAGACTAATACATCGCAGGGAAAACTTGATCTTAGACCATTTCACATGCCAGTGCTATTTAAAGTTGAAGTATAGCCGGGGATTTAGCTCAGTGACCTGAGCGCCTGCCTGGCAAATGTAAGGTCATAAGTTCAATCCCCAGTGCCACAAAAAAATAAAATAAAATAAAAAATAAAGTTGAAGTATATTTAAAGTGAAAATTCCCCTTTCTGTATGGGTTGGAATATCTGTTTCTGTGACAGAGACCAGTAGAAAAGAAGTAATTATTTTTATAAAACATCTAATGCTGAGCTTTTTAAAATAATCTATATTCCAGCTCTACCAAACATTTCCATAGGTGCATCAGACTCCAAATGTTCACCCAGAGCCCATTAATGTATTTCACCCTACATTTCCCATTTCTGTGAATGGCGAGATCATCTACCCAGTTGCTCAAGCAGAAGTCTGAGTGTTATCGTGAACTCCTCCTCTGCCCACCTCTAAATCAGTGCTACTAGTTCCGCCTCTTAAACAGCTGAAATCTGACCACTTCCCTTCAGTCACTGTAATTCAGGCTGTCGGCATTACTCACCTGAACTACTGCTGGAACTCCCTAATTTGACTACAGTCTTACTGTTTTTCCTGCTGCAACCAGCAAGATTTTCAGATGTTCAAACCTAATCATGTCGCTTGCCGTCTTAAAGTTCGTCAGCACCTTTCCTGTGTTCAGGATAAACCTCGGTTTCCTATCCTTGTATATAAAATCCTTTGTGGTCTGTATTTTCCTCCATTTCCAGCTGCTTCTTCTCTCATCTCTAACCCCTAGTAACACTCTGTGTCCCATTCATCCTGAACTTTCAGTTTTCTACGTTTATTATCCTTTCTTATTTCCTGGCCTTCACACATAGGTTTGACTGTCTGTAAAGCTCTTCCTTCTTCTCCTCGGCCTACTTCCCTGTGGAGAGACCGCTGTAACCCCCTAATCCTCCATGTGTGTTCCCATCGCACCATGAATTTTTCATAGTACTTACTGCCTATACGTGAAGCCTGGTAGCTTTCTAGTGTTTCCAACAGTTGATAAGCAGTGACTGCTTCTTCCTCGCTGTGTCTCCCTGGGACCCAGCACAGTATGTGGTGTAGCTGCACTCATTCCCGTGTTTGGGAAATAAATGAACTTTGCATTTTCCCAATGTTATTTTAAGGTAACTACTTAAAATTAGACATTAGAAGAGAATTTCACGCATTACATTGTAACTTTGAGTTTATTCTTCAAATAACTTTTTAAAATAAGCTTCCTAGAAATAATCTTTATAAAAGAGCTTTAACCAAAAAAAAAAAAAAAAAGAACTTTAGAACACTATGGCTTTCCCTACAGTGCTCTCTCAAATTTATTACAGCACTGATCACTACTTTGAAAATATAATCACTGAATTATCTCAGTAGTTCTGAGAGTAAGTAATTAACATAAACTTTGGAAAAGCAAGAGTAAAGAATATGAGAAATGTTATTATTGAGGTGGGCATGGTGTGTACACCTATAATGCTAGCTATTTGGGAGGCCTCTGGCAGGAGGATCACCCAAGCCCAGCCCATACATACATAAATGTTCTACCATAGTATGGGCAGTCACCCATTTCTGTAGAATTAACTGAAACTTGTCTGGGTTAAGCCGGGCATGGTAGCACACGCCTGTAATCCCGGCACTTGGGAGGCTGAGGCAGGAGGATCATTGTGAGTTCAACACCAGCCTCAGCTACATAGTGAGTTTAAGGCCAGCTGAGAACTACACAGTGGGACCCTGTCTCAAAACACACACATACGTGCACACACACACACACACACACACACACAGAAAATGCATAAAATTTATCTAGGTTAGACTATCTTCTATTTGCAGACTCTGTTCTAAACCTTGTAGATGTAGTTTCCCGTTTGGAGCTTTTATTCTAGTGGGGAGAGGCAAATAATAAACCAAGGGATAAACAAGAGAATTTGGACATTTTAAGTGAACTGAGGAAAATAAATGGGGTGGTGCGATAGTGTGGTGCGATAGTAAGAAAGAAATAGGAGTCCTGGAGGGCTGGACTATTTCAGAAAAAAAGTCAGAAAAAAACGGCATTTAAGCTAAAACCTGAAAGATGAGAAATAACCAGCTATACTTAAAAAAAAAAAAGTCAGAAAAATATTCCAGGCAAATGGAAGAAAGCAAGGACAAAAGCCCAGTGCTAACAAGGAGCAGACAGACCTGTGTGGTTGGGGATAGTGAGTCAGGGAGGAAACGCTGCCGGGTTGAAGAGCTAAGCTGGGGTCAGATCCAAAGTGGGCTATTTTAAGGAAGATACTTGTCCTTGAAGTAAAAAGTGTTCGTAAGACTATTTTAACTTAAAATCCAAAGTGCAGCAGTGGGAAGTCATTGGAGGATCTAAACATTCTGAGATTTTTAAAAGTCTCTTTTAACTAATCTGTGGAAAATAGACTAGACAAAGAAGGCAAAAATCGAAGTCAGAATGACCAGATATTAGAGTAGTACCGTGTTCCGGGAAGCAGATGGCGTGGCTGGGAGGAGGTTACTTTCACAGAACAGACAGAAGTGGGAGTTTGGAATATATTAGGGAGGTAGGACGGGACTTACAGGTAAATCAGACACAAGGGATGAGGAAAAGAGAGAAGTCAGAGATGATGACTTGGCCTGTGATCTGAGCAGCGCAGTTGATGCTCTTTGCTAGGGACGGAGGAAACCCGTACAGCACTAGACAAGTACTTTCCTTCTGGGGCGGGTCACATATTCCTGTTGTCGCTAAACATGTCAAGAATCCTGCGAAGTACACAAATAAAGAGCTCAGAGTGAGGCCGGGCTGGAGGTATAAATTCATAAGGTTTTATTTCAGGACTTGAGGAGCTAAGCTTTCTTGGGGGGAAAGCACAGAAGGGGAAAGAACCAACCTGGGACTATGCACTAAAGCTCTGTAACGTATCTAAAACTGACCTGCCTGCTTTACCCTGGGATATTTTTAGTTAACTGGATGAGAAAAGATTTGAAACCTTGCAATGAATTCCCTTCTTTAGTAGTCAGGTCTTTTGAAGCCATACAAAAAGTCGAGATCACAGTTTTTAGTTACCACTTTGTCACATTCTAGGATTAAATTTTTTTGTTGAAAAAATCATTATTTTCCCTGTTTGGTCTCTGTAGTATTATATGTCACAGGTATGATTTAGGAACATCTCTTGTAATTGATTGGACTTAAAAGCCATATGATTTCAATGAGAAAACATTTCCATTTAAAATGTAGGTGCTCCATTTTTCCATTAATCACTAGACAGCCTCAGGAACATTAAGTGAACTCTCCGAGTCCCAATTCTTTTACTTACAATATAAAGTAATAACTACTTTGCAACCTTGACATAAAGATAAGGTGCAGTAGTAAAGGGTTAGTCTTGTCTTCCATCCACTTAATCATCTCAGGACATTAATCAGTGAACTGAGTTTCTGTGCAAGGCAAGCTTACCAGCACCCAAGGTATTTTGGTTGTACCAACCTAATTAACTGTACCCTTGTGTTACTGTTTCTCAGTTGCTTAACAAGGGTCAGTGTTTTTGTTCTCAAATCACCTTATACTGGTTTTACTTGTTTTGGAAATACATAATTTAAACTTTAAACACATCAGTGATACATAAATCCAAAAAAAGAAAATTACTATTTTTTAAGCCAAGTTGAAAACTTTGGAGAATTTGCCACTGAATTAGATGTAGGGAAGCCAACACTAATAGAATAGAAGGAATACCATAAAAATCTAAAATAATCTCATACTTAGGTGGTTTACCAAGTGCCTTTTAAAATCTTGTACCACATCAAAGAAACCAAAAGTAGAAATAATTATAGAAGGTATTGTTATGGATGTGGTGTGTATAAGAAAGACATTGAACATTGAAACAACCAGTGTATCCATACTTAAAAAAAAAAAAAAAAGTACGTGAATTCCAGGCAGAAAACAGAAAAAAATTGTCTTCACTTGAGCCTTAAAATTCCTAGAAAAATCTCATTAAATTCTGGACCCTTTTCCCAGAAAAAGTAACCAAACACAAAATCTTTTATGTGATTTCAAGGTGTTTGTGAAAATCCATGAAGCCTGTCTGTGGGTCACAGATTAAAGACACTGGACTTATATTGTCACCTTCACCCAGTGGGAAAAAAAAGAAAACTGCAAGTAGCCCAGAGAATGGGGATGCCTTCTGTTGTTCATTGAATGACCCTGACAACCCACAAATGCCCTAATTTGATGACATGTCAATATGGATGATAGTATTCTTTTAGCAAAGCATTTAATGTTTTCTTAATAAATTGTTTTGTTTATAAATTATTTAGTAAAATTTTATAGGGAAATTTTTTTGCAACTCCCTTTTTTTTTCTAAATTATATTCTATAGACCTGTCAAGGATTTTCTGTCACATAAACGTGAATAATATAAGTGAACTAGAAACAGTCGGTACGCTAATGGGTAGACAGTTGCTAGTGATATTCTAAGGGATTCCTCACTCTTCTATATGTACTTTTAAATTAACAGAAGATAAGAACTTTTCTTAAACCTTACACTTCTATGCCAGAAATTATAGGGGAATTATATATAGTTTCATTTCTTTAGTTACTGTAAAATACTCAGTAATGTTACATAGCTACTGAAAATGTCATTTATCTCTGTACCTTCTAGCAAGCTACCATTAAATCATTCCTCATAGGTAAGAATATTTCTGTTTTCAAAGATTTCCAGAGAAAAGATTATGTAGCTTTACTTGGCAAGTGTTTCAGTTGTAATACAACTGTAAAACTGTCTGGCAATCTTATTTAATATTTATCCTTGAACACTTATATGCAAGGAACTCTCAATTATGTTCTCTAATGAAGAGAAATTTCACATAGATAATACAGAGTCACATCATCCTCAGGGTCTTCTTAACGCTGCAGTGAAATATCCTCACAGAGAAATGAGTATTCACCAAGTACTGACAGGTGGGGTCTAGGAAAGATTTGAGGAACACAGTGACACTGATTTTCTCTTCAGTCTTTAATGCCTTCTAAAATTTCATTCACTAGAGAACCATAAGATGGAAAGAAATGCTTAAGTGAAAACTAACCTTTTCTTACCCACTTCAAGTTCTTTGTAGAAAGAAGTAGAATATTAATAAATCTAAATAAATAAAAATAATCTTCAGCTAAAATGTTTTTCATTTTTTAAATTAATTTTATTAGTACATATTATACACATAATGATCACATTCATCATAGTGAATTTGTACCTGTACATAATATATCTTGATTCTGCTTTTTTCTCCATTTTCCTCCCCTTGATTCAACCCTTCTTCCCCTCCTGATCTACAAAAACTTTGTTTTCATTTTTCCTTCTCTTCTTTTTTTTCTTTTCCCTTGTTTCCCTTTCCCCTCTCTCCTCCCTTGTACCCGTTCCCATTTGAACATTTTCTTCCTATTTCCCAATATCTATTATACATTTTTGTCCTTATTTACCTTTCAGTTTCTCATACAAGAGAAAAAATGCAATATTTAAACATATGTGTCCAATGTATTTCACTTAAAATTAGGGTCTCAGGTGCATCCATTTACCTAAAATTGTCTCAAGTTTATCCTTCTTTATGGCAGAGTAATACTCAATTGTATGTAAAAATCACATCACCTTTATCCATTCATTCATTGATGGGCTTTGTTTCCAAGATTTAGCTATTACAAGTTGTGCATATATCACTGTGGTATGATGCTTTGAACTGTTTGAGGAAGATACTAAAAAAGGGGTATAACTGGGTCAAATGAAACATTAGTTTTAGGCTTTTGAGAATCTCCATACTGATTTCCATAGTGGTTGTCCCAATTTACACTCCCCCCAATAGTTGAAAAGTGTTCCTTTTTACACATAGCCTCTCCTACATTTGTTATCACTTGATTTCTTGATAATGGCGATTGTTTATAGAGTGAGATGGAATCTCAGTGTTGTTTTAATTTGCATTTCTCCTATGACCAATGATGTTCAACACTTTTTCATATGTTTATTTGCTGTTTGTACTTCTTCATCTGAGAAGTGCATATTCATCTCAAATGCCCATTTCTGGATAGACTTTATTTTTTTTTTCTACTTTATTTTAAAGAGAAAAAAGAAAAACAGATAAATCAAGAAGCAAACAAACCTAAAAAACAACAACAAAAGCAAAACAAAAATAAAACAGCTGTATATATGTTTTCAAAACAAGATGATAGGAATAACAATGGTTCTGATACTGCACATTGCTTATCTTCAAAGTAGTTGCTCAGGCCACTAGACCCAGGAATAAAACAAAACAGTTAAATGGAACAAAACATTGGATTTGAAAAACAAGACAGGAGGAAACCCCCATAGTTGCCACAGTGCACACTGCCATCCTCCAAGTAGACGCCCAGACCACCAGCCCCAGGTCTGCAAAGCCAACCAAACTATCCAAGCATCAAGTTATTCCTTTTACCTCAGTTGCTGTCATCTCACCCAGAGTCCTCCGAATCAGCCAGTTGCTTACCGCGATGGCGGAGGATGCTTTCCCAGCCTACTCACCAGCTGACTCATGGGAAGGCCTGGTTTGTCTTCTTGCTGAGTCTCTTACTGATCCGCATGGCAGAGCCTGCTTCGTGGGAAGGCCTTGGATTGAGTCTTTACATTTCAGGGTTCTGATTTTTTTTTTCAGTTCTTTATATTTTCTAGGTATTAGCCCTGTGAGGAATAACTAGCAAAACTTTTTTCAGATTCTGTAGATTCTCCCTTAACTCTATTGGTGATTTCTTTTACTGTTCAAAAACTTTTTAATGAGATCCCAATTGTTGGAGGTTTTTTTCATAAAAGTTTTTGTCTACATCTGTGTCTTCAAGAGTTTTAGATATTCTGTCTTCCAGCAGATTTAGTGTTTCTGTCTTAATATTTAGATTTTTGATGCATTTCAGTTTTGGTGTAGTGAGATATGAATAGGTTTAATCTTTGGCATATAGGAAGCTAGTTTTCCCAGCATCATTTATTAAAGAGGCTCTCTTTCTTGCAGTGAGGATGTTTGGCCTCTTCATCCAGATAAGGTGGCTGAGTGTGTTTGGAATCATTTCTGCACCTTCCATTCTGTTTTATTGATCCTCAGGTCTGGTTTGTTTGTTTCTTTGTCAGTACCATGCTGTTTGTATCACACTAGCTTTGTACTATGATTTTAAGTCAAGTATTGTGATGTCCCCTGCTTTGCCTTTGTTGCCCAGAATTACATTTGCTATTTAGATTTCTTCTGGTTCCGAATGAATTTTCATTATTTTCTCTAATTCCTTGAGGTATGCTGTAGGTATTTTGATCAGGATTATATTAAAATCTGCATAACAATTTTGGAAGTATAGACATTTTCATTATATTGGTTTTTCCTTCCCAAGAACAAGGGGTATCTTTGCATTTTCTGAGATCCTCTTCAAGCTCCTTTTTAAGAGTACTGTAGTTTTCATTTCTTTAATATTTTATTTTATTTTATTTTAGGTGCCAGGAATCAAACCCAAGGCCTTGCACATGCAAGACAAGAGCACTACCACTGAGCCACATCCACAGCCCAAGTGCTGTAGTTTTCAATGTAAAGGTCCTTTATTTCCTTTGTTAGATAGATTCCTAAGTATTTCATTTTTCTTGATGCTATTATGAAAGGTACGATTTCCCTAATTTTTCTCTCACTGAGTTTATTATGTGGTACAGCATTGCTATTAATTTTTGAGTGTTGACTTTGTATGTAGGTATACTAATGAATTTAGTTTTAGTTATTAAATCTAGGAGGCGTTTGGTAGTTTTGGGAGTCTTCTATGTAGGGTATCATGTCATCCACAAATAATGAAAATTTAACTTCTTCCTTTCCTATCTTATTCCTTTTATTTCTTTCTCTTGTCTAATTACACTAGCTAATCCAGAACTACATTGAATAAGAGTGGTGGTAGGGGATAGCCTTGTCTTGTTCATGGTTTTAGAGTAAAAGCTTTCAGTTTTTGTCCATTTAGTATGATGTTGGCTGTTGATTTGTCATAGATGGCTTTTAACAGATTGAGATTAAAAACCTATTCAGATTTTCTGTAAGGTTTTTATCATTAGTGGGTGTTGAACTTTATCAAATGCTTTTTCTGCTTCTGTTGAGATGATCATCTGATTTTTGTCCTTGGCTCTGTTGTTATAATGTATTACACTCATTGACTTGCATATGTTGAACCAACCCTGCATCCCTGGGATGAATCATACTTGGTCATGATACATGATCTTCTCAATGATTTGTGCATTCTGTTTGCCAATATCTTATTGAGGATTTTTGCGTCTGTGTTCATTACAGAGATTGGCCTATAGTTCTCTATTTTTTTCTTTTTTCCTTTTTCTGGTCAAATCCTCTGCTTTTGGTATCAGGGTAATGCTTGCTTCCAAGAATGAGTTTGAGAGTATTGCTTCAGTTTCAGTTTCACTGCAGAGTCTGAGGAGTAGTGGCATTAGCTCTTTTCTAAATTTCTTGTAGAATTCAACAGTGAATCATCAGGACCTGGGCTTTTCTTTGTTGATTGGTTTTTAATTACATTTTCAGTTTCATTGATTGATATGGACTTATTTAGAATTTTTATATCTTCTTCATTCAGCTTTGGTAGTTCATATGTGTCTAGGATTCTGTCCAATTCTTCTAAATTTTCCATCTTATTAGAGCACAGATTTCCTAAGTAGGTACTGATGATCTTCTGCACTTCTTCAGGATCTGTGTGATTTCATCCTTTTCATTCCTAATTGCATCAATTTGGGTCTACTTTTTTCTTTTTTTGATAAGCTTGGCTAAGAGTTTCTCCGTTTTATTCAATCTTTCAAAAAAGTAACTCTTAAATTCATTGATTCTTTTTTTCTTATTGTGAAAAGAATACAATCAAACAAAATAAAGCAGAGTAGAGTCAATCACAACAAAACAATGAACATGGTACATGACTTCTAAACAGGGTAAAAGGCATTCAATAATGGGTACCATACTGCCTCTTGTTATCTTCATTATAACTGCCCATATCATCAGGGATAAATAAAATCAAACAAAATACAACAGAATAAAACCAGTAAACATACAAAACAAACAAAGCAAAACAATGAAAGCAATACAGAACTTCAAGATACTAGTAAAACAGTGGATACCATAATTCTTCTTGTTATCTTTAGAATAGTTGCCTACACCTTCAGACATAATACAATTGAACAACACAGAATAGAGTAAAATCAATCAAAACAAAACAATGAAAGCATTACAGGGTTTCGAAACAAGATAACTGGACATCCGCGATGGCTGCAATTATATATTTTGTTACCTTTGAAATTGCTGTCCATGCCATCAAGTATAATAAAATCAAACAAAACAAAATAAAATGAAACTAATCAGAACAATGAAGACAATATGAGTTTCAAATCATGAAAATAGATTAACAGTGGCCACTTCCTTCCCTTTTTAGGTAATTCCTCCCCTTTGACTTTCCCAGTATGTATTGTGCATTTTGGATCCCACTAACTCCTTTAGTTTGTTATACTAGGGAGACAACACAAAATTCACCCATGTGACTCTGAACCATTTCATCCATGAGCATAATCTCAAGCTGCCTCCATCCACCTACAAGAGCCTTGAGGTTATCTTCTTTTATAGCTGAGTAGGTTTCTACCACATAAAGTGCCATGTCTTTCTTATCCATTCTGCGGTTGATGGGTAAGCTCCAACTTTTTTTCTGGCTCCCTGTCACATAGGGCATTGTTCTCTCTCCTTTGACTTTCAGTCTGTGAATTTTCTTTCTAGTTAAATGTGTTTCTTGTATGGAGCATGTTGATGGATCCTGTCTCCTGATTCACTCTACCTGTGTTTTTTTCTGTTGGTGCATTGAGGCCATCTACATTAATAGTTATGGCCGTCTTGCACTGTGTTGTCTCTGCCATGCTGTTTTCCTGCCATTGGCTCCCTATTTTTCCTCTCTGTTCAGTCAACTGGTCCCACTTGATGGTCTCCCTCTGCCATTGTTCCCGAGACTGTGGTCCTTTTTATCTCTCTCTAGAATGTCCTTT
>RJWT010022107.1:0-17313 GCA_004365215.1 Cuniculus paca
GTGTGATCTGCAATCATCATTAACATATTGCTGACTCATATTGCTGATGGTGGAGTCAATATTTCTGTTTTCGTACAAGCTTTATAGAAGATTCTAATGTCCACTAAACTTTAAGACCCACTGTTTTAAAATAGCATTTCCCCAAAATAAGATGTTTGGACTAGAGAGATTTGACACATACTTAATGGACATAATAAAATTCCATCATATCTAAATATGCTACTTTTTTAATCATCTATGATAATTTTGATAATCTCCAGTTTAAAGATTTTATAATTGATAATAAAAGTATATAGCATATATGTATTATGTATAAAGAGAATTAGAAATCTTTTAAATATTCAAGTTAAAAAAATGAGTACACCATCACAAAGTTGTCTTTTATACCATTAGTTTTTCCATGAGATTATTGTAACACAAAATCAGCAGTTATATACAATTTAGCTAAATGACATCATTCTTCATGTCTAAATACTAATTAATATACATACATTTACATAATTTGTTTAATGGAAAAACAAAACATCAAATATTTTCTCAAAAACAATGGGTTACAAATACATTTTTCACCTCATTTCCTGCATCCCACATTAACAAAAGTGATGTATATAAAGGAATGAACTTATAAGAGCAGTGAGAATATGGTTACATCAAAGGCAGTGATTTCATGAATTTATGGAAGGCAAACCCCCCCCCCCCAATACTACGAGTTTGAATTGAGGACAAACCAGAGAAGACGAATCTATAGATATGATATTTATAAGAAAGTGCAGATGTGATCTGAGCTTCTGAGAAACCCTCAAATACACCAAAACTAGAGTAAGACTGGACAGGTTAAAGACCCTGCCCAAGAACTCATAGCTTAGTAGCCATATTTTCATTCACTGAAAAGCAAATTATGACAATATACTTTCATAACAGCAGAAGAATACACCACAGTTGATTATAACAAATTTTATCTTTGTGTTAAAACAATGGATGAATAACCAAAATCATAGGTAACTATCACTGCTGTGGAGACATTGTGCAACAACAAATATCAGTAAACAACAGGGGTACAGTAACATGAGTGTTCTGCAGAGAAAGAAAAACAGCAACCTGACAGGGATTCTGAAATGACAGACTTATAGCAGTAAAAATATATACCTGAGATAGTGAACTACATTCAGAAAACTAAAACAAGCTTAAAAGAAACACAGTCAGCTACAATACCTATTTTAGCACAAGGAGAGTAGAAGAAGAAATCTCAAAGTTAAATCCAGAGTTAAATAATGCCACCATGAACAAAAGCAAAATGAAGACTATATATACATATGCTTGTGTGTATTTATATATACATCTAAATATGTACATGTGAATCATATATTTAGACACACTGATAAACAAATAAATTATGCTTATCTAGACCAACATAAAACAGTTGATCTGAAATCAACATTAACGTTGTTCGCTCAGCCTAGTAGCAATAACAACCCATTAAAAGATATTGAAGAGGGAAATGATTTATTCTGTGGCTTCTGAGTGATGACTCACTTGAGAGCAAAATATAGAGAGAAAGAGTGTTAGAGGGATGGAAGAACAAAGTAACCAGAATTTTACAATCATAAAAATTAGTAATTTTAAAGATGAGGGACCCAGTGGTATCATTAGGAAAATGTATGGAATTCCTCGCTTGAGAGATAAATGGCAAAAAATATACCTGAAGATTGATTACATACTATATTTAAAGAACATAAAGAACATAGAAATCTAACAGTTAAGGATTTTTCTTTCCAAAGAAATCATTAGACACTATAGCATCATACTATCTTACCACTACTAGAGTCTTGGTTATATCCATTACAGTCCCTCTTGCATACAAATCTACTTTAAATGGTAACGACCTTCTTTTACATTCTTACAGGAAGAATAAAAACACTTCCTTCTATCCTGCCACTTTTCAATCTCTGTTCACCCGTGCTCAATTATTTAATCTATTATCTTTCTGGATTAGTGAGGCATTTTAGATTGCCCAGAAAGAAACAAATGCACCTGCAAAGAGCATTTAAAAAAAAGCTTCAGAGAGAGAGAGCTGTAACACACCTGTTTTCATTACTCAAAAACAGTGAACCTATTCATAGTATTTCCCCTGACTTCACTGTTTTAAAAGCCATCTCATTTTTAAGATTAGCTTGAGAGTTTTGTGCATTTATCTTTGTGGCATATAAGTTAAATTCCTGTGAGAAGTGAAACTCTCTGTTTCCCAAAACAAATGGAATGAAAGATATTTTTGAGAGTTAGCAGTATTCCTGAATTTTCTTCTCATGCAGAGACAAATCTTCTATCACAATAGAGTAAAAGTGATACGATTTCCAAGCTACACATTATAATCTTTAAACACTTATCATACTCAAGTCAATTTGAAAAGAAACTCTGTTTAGTGATCAGTACATTTATAATGCAAGAACACAACCTGTAAAATGATTTCACTTCTTTTTATGTTAAATTTTTCTTGTATGATATGAATCATATTTTAAAATTATTTTTGAATAAATGATACAAATATTTTAAGAAGGTGATAAAATACAAAAAATTTAATCCATCAATATTATAGAACTATGACTGCAGTAATCTTTGAATACCACTGAAAACATTCAATCTTTCTTCAAGTGTGTTTTAATTAAAAGAGTAGATATTACTATGAGACCTAAGCATTTCTTTTCAACATCTTTCTCAGGGAATTTAAAACTTGCTTGTTTCTCAGGCTGTAGATAAATGGATTCAACACAGGGATTATGACAGTGTAAAATAGAGAGAAGATAATATCCTGATCATCTTCTTGTGAAGATGTTGGATGCACATATATGAAGAGAAGGGGGCCATAGTATAAAGATACACACAAAAAATGAGCTCCACAGGTGGAGAAGGCTTTGTTTGCACCTTTTTCAGATTTCTTTTTTAAAATTGTAAGGAGAACAAATGTATAAGAGAAAAAAATAGTCACAATGCTAAATACTTGTATTGAACCGAGAAAATGAAAAGAATTAGATAATTAATAGCAGGATCAGTACAGGAAATCTCCATCAATGGTATGATGTCACAATAAAAGTGATGTATGATGTGGGAATTACAGAAAGTTAATCTGAATAAAAAACATTCATGAATTAAGGCATGAAGAAATCCACCTACAAATGATAAAACTAATAGCTGGATGCATAGTCTATTGGTCATAATCAGTGGGTAAAGTAAAGGTTTGCATATAGCTACATAGCGATCATAAGCCATTGTTGCCAACAGGAAACTTTCTGTTGTGGCACTTACTGCAAAGAAAAAAAACTGTATAATGCATTCAGAGAAAGAAATCATCTTGCTATTGTCTATGAAGTTAACCAACATTTTTGGTGTCACAGTAGTTGATAACCAAGTATCTACAAAGGCCAAAGTTCCAAGGAAAAAATACATGGGTGTGTGGAGGTGAGGGTCATTCCTAATGAGAGTAATCAAACCCAGGTTTCCCACAGTGGTGATGAGATATATTACCAGAAATACCAGGAATAGTGGGATTTGCCACTCAGGTTGATATGGGAGTCCTGTAAGGGCAAACTGTGTCAGCAATGTTGCATTTTTCATTTCCATGCCTTCAGTGGATGTCCCCTGAAATTAATGTAGTTTTAAAAAAGCTTGAGATTAATAAGCATTTATAAGCTGAATATTGTAGAATAAAACCTGCAATAAAATCAATTTTATACAATGACAAAATGCACTTTTCAGAGTATATACTATTCTAATGGAAGAAAATAGTTTGGGGAAATAGAAAAGGAAATACTTCTGTTAATCCAGTTTAGTAAATGTGCTTAAAGTATAAGTCATTGAAAAAGAGAGGTAAATTTTTGATAAATTTCTTGAGAACTATTGAATATGGTAGGAAAAATGGTGTTCTACATATGTTCAGAGTTCAGAGTACAGTTATTTAAATTGCCATAATTAAACACTGAATTGAATGTCATGTAAAGAAATTTGAATTGTATTTTCCAAGTAGCACATTTAGGCTAAGATATTCTAAGATACAGAATGATATGACAAAATTTTCTTTGATTTAAATACTAATAGTATACAATAAGATTGTATGGAGGGAACATTAAATTAGTTGGGTAGATCAGGAAGCTATTGCTATTTTCCAGGAATTATTAATCCACATTATACATTTCCATAGTCTAGGGGAGCTCATTTTACAAAACATATAGTATGAAGTATTACTTGTGAAGTAGAATCAAAAGTTCAAGTATGAGTTAAGAATTGTACCGTTGGGCTGGGGATCTAGCTCAGTGGCCTAAGTGCCTGCCTAGCAAGCACAAGGTCGTGAGTTCAATCCCCGGTGCCGCAAAAAAACAAAACAAAAAAAAACAACAAAAAAGAATTGTACCGTTTACGATGGTCCTCTGACAATGCAAATGTAAGAGTAGTGTGTACTGAATATATGATGGAGGATTTGTAATAACTAAGAGAATGGAAAATCACCAGGATTAGGTTACATAGTAGATATTAAAAAGTGGACACTAAAGGGTAGTGATGTCCCTTGGTGACTGGGTAGGTGATCAGCAAGAATAAAACTGTGAACTTCAGTCTTGTCGAATGTGTAAAGGGAGCATTCATTAAACATATTGACCTGAGAGATGTCAACAGAAGTAATAACATGAGTGTATTTGGAGTGGTTGCAGGCACATTATAGGAAACATGTTCACATCAGTGAATGTGTACAAAAAAAGGGATGGGAGCAAAATATTGAGGAAGTTTTATTGAAGAGATTGACTTTATAGTGTGGAGAGATGTCATTTATTAGATGGCCACATCCTAACCCCTTTCTAACACATAAATCTTTTTGGTAGGCAGAGACCACCATGTACTTGAGAACCCAAAAATGGTAGGAACTTGCTTTCCCATACGCTTGCACCTACAATGAGGGCACTTTATCTAGATTTGTACAATCCAACACACATATACAGGATTTGTAATACGGAGAAATGTAGAGAGATGCACAGAGACACAAGAGAAATGGCAATCAAAGCAATAACATCATTATTCCTGAAACTATAACCCATGTACACAACGATAGCATCAGTGATATGATTTTTGGTACTAAGGCCAACAGCAGTGGTAGCAATGTTTATTAAGATGATATTGGGTCATACTTTGATCGTTCATTGACTGCCTTGCTGTCTTATATTCTTGCCCAGTTTTAAGTTGATCATTCTAATCTCTCTAGTAGTTTTTATTTTAAGCCTATTTCCATTTCAGAAACTCAATTCTTATTAGTACCCAGAGCATTGTACTGAACAAAAGAGAAGCAAGAGATATGTAAAAAACAATGAGCAGAGTGACATCCAAATAAAGCAAAAAACAAAAAAAGGAGTTTTTTGAACATAAAAAGAAAAAAGAACTCTACTAATAAAGAATAGTACTCAATCTGAAACAAATGTAGTAGGACAAGGAATTAACAAAGTTCTTTGATTATGGAAATGAAAATTTTGGTGAAAATTTTTAGCACTTTCTGTTATTTAATAAAATTAAGCTAAAAGAACACTTGAAAGTATACTGGAAACAGCTAGCATAACAATAAAGAGAATGAAAGAGGGTACTTGAAGACATGGTGAATGGCTGAAATTTTCATATTGTGTATAATCAAATGTAACCCATAGTTCCTTTACTATATTTTCATAAAAAACTTTACAAGAGATAAGATAGGAATGAATAGAGAAGAAAAGAGGAAAGAAGTGCCGAGTGAATTTGGGATAACTAAAGAAAAGAAGAAGAGGGAAGAAAAAAACACATCAATGTAACTAGATATGCGTAGGAAAAAATTGGGCAGGAGAACATATTTCTTTTCAGTGATGTAGCAAAGTTCATTTTTTCATAAGGGTTTCTGCCTGAATAACAGGCTTCTGATGTCCCTGTCTAGATCATAGATCCAGTGATATAAATTTATCAGTTTCTACATCTGAGTACATCAGTATTTCCCTTCAAAATTTGACCTTAAAATAGAAAATGTATTTCCTCTAGTAAAAGAAATGTAAAAAAAAAATGCAGTCAAAGACAGGAACCTTATTAATATAAATAAGTAGTACCAAATATTCCACATTGAATGTATTTTTATTTGGAGTTAAATTCTTTCCATGCAATACTACATCATTGCATAATTGAAAATAATCACACTCAGTTTGTGTGCAGGCACTAGTTAACACATAAATGATGGAGGGAGCAGTGAGAAAACATTTTTGTCATATTTTACATATACGTAAAATAATGAAACAGGATCAGAAGCAGATGAAAGGACAAGGCTAGCATTTAAATGACACCTTAAAATGTTTAGAGTTGTGGCTGATAAAACACAATGGACCATTTTATCTGTATCAGAAAAATTTCCTATGTAAGAATCATTATGAGATGCAGTTTAAACCTAGGTTTAAATTGTTTCAAGTTCAAGATCACCATATGAAGTCATTAAAAGTAACAAATTAGTCTTTGTATTATTGTTTATCAGTAATTTACCTCAAAAATAAAATCCGAAGACAATGCACTAGCTTTAATTTTTCAACTGTCTCTTTTGGTATCTTGTACACCAAAATTGTTTAAAAAATTAGCTTTTGTAAAAGAATTTTTAAAAAAATTACTTTTGGCTTACCCATATATTAAAAGACACTGTTGATATCCATGAACTGTGTATCAGAGCTTTTATAAAACAGAAAAAATACAATAATTTGGCATTGACAATAACAAACAATTACATATATTTTCAATTCTCAGGACAATGTTGGTTATATAAGTTTTTATTGAATACAGGTGTCAACCACTTGTATAATTGTGTTTTTTTTTCAGAAGTGGAAGGAGTGTAGACCAAAAACTCCCATAAGATTACTAAAGCATTCCCAGAAGGAAAAAAGTGAAACTATTCTATTGGGCATGTGAATGTGAACATGAAAAAGCAGTCCAGGTTGCTCCCGGCATCACAGACTTCTGGAACCATAAACACCAAGTCATCATACATATTTTCATTTTTAACAACTAAAACCGCACTTTCACTATTATCCATAACAAAGGATAATTCAAGTTTAATTACAGAAATCAGTTTATATCTAAAATATACTTTTGTGAGGGCTTTGATTGGTATGGTTCGGTCTGAGCTAATTAAAACACGATGTTATGCCCAAGATCTAAATTCCCTGCATGAATTGACTCCATGTGTACCTGTCTCCCTCATGAAAACACTATTTCAAGCCTAGATAAATACCAGTTTCTCCACTCTAAGATGAAAATTGATGAGAAGTACTAGTCAAATGTTAAAAGAAGTAGCTAAAGAAAAAAAATTACATATTTCTCAATGTAAGGTGACCTGTATCTGTGCTCCCCAAACACAAATGCCCGCTAATGATCTAGAGATCTGCTTACTAATTCATGTTTGTTTCAGTAACTCTGGGCTCAAGTTCTGGAGTCTTAGTAAACAGATGATACCTGTGGACCCACCTCCCGTAGGTCCTTCATTATTGAAACACCTAGATTAGAAGACAGCCTTGATGCTTAGCAAAAACAAAAATTATAAACATGACTAACCTGAAAAGGAAAGAGGTCAAAGAAGCCAGATAGTGACACAGGGAATCAGATTTAAGAGATCACAAAAAGTTTGGGAGGCTAGGTCAGTAATTTTTTCTTTTCCCCAGGTTAAAAGAAAAACAATTAAGGAATTGTGAACATGGTAGTAACTTGCTGAAATTTCCTTTTAAAAATAAACCAAATGATTTGTGAATAAGCATTCATTTAGAAAAAAATAAAACTCAGTATACACATTATGGCATTTATATTTCATATCTGTATACTGATGCATAATTATCTCCATAGAAAAAGGTTTTCGTTACATAAATGTTTAATCTCCATTCATCTCATGCCTGAAAAGACAGGAGAAAAAAAGGCATACAATGAGTTATCAAATTCTATAATGAATTATTAAAATTAAAAACAATTACTACAGTCAAAATATTCCTTCTTGATGGTGATACATTCATATCATAACTTTTACTCCTTTCCAAAACAATTCTGAAAATCCTCTTTTGTGAATGTCTCTATGAGATGTGGTCAAACATATAGTGAATATATATAGTGAATATATATATAGTGAATATAGTGGAATGCAAGTGCAATCCAACAGAAAGGCAGATTCACAAAGGTATTATAGTGTGTCCTCATCCTCTTTATTCACCAGATCCGACACCATGCAACTTCTGACTCTTCCTCAATGTCAAAGTGACTATGAAAGAGAAATGATTTGAATTGAGTCTGAACATGAAATCGCAAATAAAAACACCATAGTTTTTGGTGAATCAATCGCCCTGCTTGCTTGGAGTTTTTCCACTGAAAAAGAATTACGTACAGGGAAAAATAGTACAGATAAAAGTGAAGTCATTGTAAAAACTCTGAAAAAAATGTGGAATAAGTAGCCTGATGTGCAGACTGTTACCTTCATAATAACCTCTTACCATGATTAGAAGTTGAATAACATTGATCTCCCTCTTAATTTTTTGGTGCAATTTTTTCTTAACTCATATTGCTGCTGTCTTTGACTGGAAAAGCTCTTCACTAATGCTTCCAATATGGGTAGTTTTTTTTCAGTTTTGGTCATTTTAATATATGAGTTGTGAAAACATTGTAATTTATTTTCACTTTACTGGTAATTGATAGGCTGATATTTTTGTTTACTCATTTGATATGTGCATATATTCATCTTCAAAGTATTTGCCCAGATCTTTTGCTCATTGGTCTCTCTGTGTGGTGCTGAAGTTCAAACTAAGAATTCTGTGCATGCTAAAGTACCATTGAGCTCTACACCCAAATCTATTGTCCATTTTCTAATTGGGTTATTAGATTTCTAATTAAGGACTTTTAAATATCTTCATCTGTTCTCTATTAGATATATGATTTACGAATGCCTTCTCAGAGATATTGATCACTGGTAGCAATTTTCACACTGGTCCATTTCCCTGGTGACATTGTGATGATTTGACATACTGAACAAGAAACAGCAACTGTATTTAATTTATTGGTGATACTGTTGAGCAGAAGATGCAAATAAATCATATAAAAACCAGAGGTCTTTTAACTCAGTGAAATGGATGTTATAAATCTGAACAAGCATGGTATCATTCCAATTTAACATGTGTCCTCAGTTTTCCATGTTGAAATGGATGCTGTGGATTTAGAAATTCACAGTAGTATTCCATCAGCAAATACAGAGGATATATACATGTTTGGTTTAAGAGGGCCCCGGAGGAACATGCATATTTTTTGAAATGACCCCAATTTCCATAGTTTGCAGGTTTTTAATACATGTTGTCTTCTCTCTCCCATCCTGGTCTTACAGTTGTTAGGGGTTGGAGATATTGTTTGATCAACTGATAGATGACGAGAATAGAGGCCTGGATTACAGAGAATTTTGCCTAATTTGTCAACATCTCCCTTAGTTGAAATGCTATAGTACTAATACCCTTTTATGAACCAACGTAAAACACACTCTTCAAGTTAAATCCTCTCAATAAGTGAAACCTCAAGCAGTACACTTCCCTTTGCCTGGAAATACAAATAAACAGTTGTGCAATTTTTTATATTATCATGGTTATGACCAACAGTTTGGCTGTAATATTAAAGACTTGAAAGAAAAACGATTGAAAAAGTGATGATGAAAATCTTATGGAAATATATGGGAAGTTGAACTAATGAGTTGTCCAAAAATATGAAGAATTTGTGTTTCATTTGAATGCTCTAAATGGTTAACAGCAGCAGGAGAATTTTATTAGCTTATTTTCTTTGCCTAAAATAAAATATTGGAGGATGAGCATTTATTTTTTAGAAAGATTTATTTCACTCACAGATTTTGAGACTGAAAGTCCAGAAAACATGGCACCAACTCTAATGAAAGGCCCCAAGTGTTTGTCTGTGTTACCATATTATAGGTGGCATCACAATGGCAGTAGCATGTGTGAAAGAGATATGCAATGATCCTTCTAAAAGGCAAAGAGAGATGGCTAAGGAGATGGTAATAACTTGTCACTAAGCCCCACCATTACCAAACATTTAGTTTCACATTTTCATGTTCCTTTGATTTCTGCTAACCAAATCAATGGAGGCCATTGATTTTTAATAAAAAGGACAAAGAATTTATTCAAGGCTAGATCTGCAGAGATAGGTCTCATTTGTCTCAAATCACCATCTCTGTATTCATAAGTAAGTAAAGTTCTTTTATAGTAAGATACAGAGTAGATGGGAACACAGGGAGATAATTGAAATCTCTGTGCTTGCTCTATCTCCTCCAGACATTTACAGCTCATTATTCCCTTTGTTGTGGAAAGCAAACTGGAGACCCAGCTCTTGTGGCCAGCTTAGGCATCTCCTGTCCACTTATATAGACTGAGAAGGGAGGGTAGTCATTCATGACCTAAGCCTGAGGAATTTTGGAGAACCACTTATCACTAAAGGAAAAAAAATACTAGCTTCCATTTTGTAAGGTCACTATAACTCCTATAACTCTCCCCTTAGTTTAATCTACCCCTCAATCTTTTCCAAATCATCCTGCTGGATCTCTCATGTTGGGTTACATGTGGATCCCATGAAAGGTCACTGAACCCATAAAGGATCACAAAAAATTTTGAAGTCAAATAATGTATAAAAGAAAGCACAAATTAAAAGATATCTGATCATTGCAGTTGCTAGCTGAGATTTTTAACCCTTCAGCAATCATGGATAAGAACTGTCCTTTATTTTTTTTCTATGCAATTCAAGTAGACATTAATAAAGAAAATATAAAAAAAATTCCCCTTCTATGGAAAAATATAGCAAGATTTCATGACAAAATAATTGGAGCATAACAATAATTAGAGCACTGTGCTTCATAATCTTAAAAGAGTGGTCAGACTGTTACTCAAAGAACAAGATATAGACAAAAATACTCTGCAGTTCTGCTTATTTTTTAGGGTTGTCACTCAGGTGATTCTTTGATGCTCACAACTGTTTCTCCTTGTCTCTGAATCTTTTTTGTTTCTTTGTTCATTTATATTAAAGGAATTTCCAATTAACCATCTGTAGCCATGTTTCTCAGTACTCAGATAGCACTCTTCAGCGATGCTCAGGCAGAACAGGTCCTGTATTAGAGGGGATATGACAGACAACTGGAGTCAATGCCATAAACCTTCCTTACTAAATATGAGCAACCTCTGAGATTTTGAAACTGACTCTTAGGCTGAACTCATCTAGAGTTCATTGCCAAGCCTACTCCTGTCTAATGTATAGTTGGCATCCCAAAATATTAGAAATTTCACAAATAGTTATAAACCTTACAAGTATACATAAAACAAACCCAAAAGTGCAAAGTAAATTCACTCTGTATGGTAGAGTTGAACTAATAAAGGTACTGACCTATTAATAAAATAAAGCTAATATTTATTGCAAAGCAACCTTAGCTGTGTCAGAAAATGTATTAAGCATACAATTAGAATCCCTTTTCTTGTACCATTTTGGAGAAAGTACATCATTTTTAATGTCAAAGGTAATAATTACAGGTTCATAACAAATTTAGAATTTTTTAGCTAGAAAGACAGAATTGTAAACATTCTAACTACTGGTTACAAAAATAAAAGACTATTTTGCCAACTAAGAATATATATTTTTAAGCAAGACTGTCACTGACCTAGGAGTATGGTCTCTGCTAGTTATATAAGTGATATACAAGGTAACAAGTTAGCAACATAATTTACTTTTGCAGCATGTTAAGCAGCAGTCATGACTCACTACATTATACCAGGACAATTACATTTTTCAAAAAAGGTAAATTATATACAATAGTAGTTTTTGTAACCAGAATCATAGAACAAAACTTGAAACACATATCTAACATAAACTTTTTAATTATTAATTTTTTGAGACATTTCAAAAGTGTGTAGAAAACAAAAAAACTTTTTAGACCTCTGTAAAAACCTCTCAAAGTTTTGTTGTAAATTTTATTAAGGATGAATGAATATACTAAGCCTTAAGTTTAATTTTTATTAGTAATATTTGCCATGCACAATGTTTACATACTTTGTGTGGAGTTGGAGCGTGTACACAACACATCTTAATTCCTTTTTTAAAAAATTCCTTTTTCTTCCATTGCTCTTTTTTTCAAGATTTAATTCATCTTCCATTTGATGAAGAAATATTCTCCTTCCTGTTATCTGTTATTTTGCTCTGTTTTTTTCTCATATAAAAGAAATCTTGTAATATTCAAGCTTGTGTGTCTGATTTATTTCAATTAACATTATAGTCTCAAAAATGCATGGTTCTGAAATCCAATGGTGCTTTTATTCTTTGATTTGATTGGTTTAAGTCCCTTTCCTACTATTTGAAAGCAATGAGTGAGAGGATACGAACAGCTCTTTTGAAAGATGAGACACTATAGTAGCCATTGCTCATTTCTTGTTATCCGACTTGAAGACCTGTAATGCTATTCTCTTTTATCTGGTTTTATACTACTTTGTTTTGTTTGAGTTTATTGTCTGTAAATGTGAGAACGACCATTTTGAAGAAAGCAAGAGACACTAGGGTAACCATTGTTAATCTCCTGTTGTTATGTTTTGAAAACCTGTATAGCTTGCAGTGTTCTGCTTTGAAATGCTGTATTGTGTTTGACTGTATTCTGTTTTCTTTTGCTTTTTTCATTCTGTTTTGTTTTGTCCTATTTTCTTTAAAAAAATGCATTATGTTTAACATAAAAATTCTGCCATTAACCCTGTGTATTACATTTTAAATGTTTTTCTCAATATCTTTAGAAGAAACTCTAATAGGAGATTTTTACTCAAAATATACATTGTTAACTTATGTGAACAATTTATAAAAAAACATAATTTTTACATTATTATAAAATTGTATCACTTCACACACAGATTATTCATAGTTTCAAACATCATTTTATTAATCCCAGTTGTGCCTCAAACTGTCTCATATATAGACGTAAACACCATGTATCTTGAATAGAACACACAACATATTTGGTGTGGGAAAATTTTAAATTTTTTTTCTGAAACTTTCAAGGTTTTTATATAAAAACAAAGTGATTTAAAAAGAGCATATTTTAAGTGCTTAATTTCAATAGGAACTGGACTGTAAGCAATAGCACTTTATCTATTATAGAGACACAAGCCAGTCTTTTAGTATTTCTTAAAATTGTTAGCATTAGACCATATAAACAGACTCATTAAGAGACCAATCAAGTTATAGCACTTGAGGCTTCACCTCAAAAGATGTTTTTCTTAAAAGTAACTGTTATTAGACTATTAAATGAATTAAATTTATACAATTTAACTTTAGCCTATCTTAAAATGATGGACACATAAAGCCATCAATCACTTTGAGAATTACTAATCAAAGCACATCTTTACCTTGTTGATATTACAGTTTGAGAAAAGTCTTCATACTTAGAAACTTAAAACCCTTCTGAAACTTTTAAATGATCAGAGATTTTTGATGAATATCAATGTTAAATTTATGCATAACTATGAAACATCCTTAGAGACCCTAATTTATTATTGTATATGAATTTTAAGAAAAAAAGAATACATGAAGTTATACTTAGAAAGTGGGTTTTAGTATTTTATTTATGAATAACTCAATGGTTTACTTACACATCTATCTAATTTAATTTCAATTGTTACCTCTACCTTGACACAAAATATAAAACTTTATAAAAAGACAAATTAATGTACCAAGGCATGGTTTTTATGTTGTTGTTGAAAAAACTTAAGTGTTGTAATTAGTACCTGGAAATGCAATCTACAAGTACACAATAGAATCTGATTAAAAAATGACTGAAGTGGTTTCTAGACTATTTGTACCTCAATATTTACAATAACACAGTAATTTACTTTTAAACAAAATACTCACTTTACCAAATGTAAACTATCCTGGATGATAAGGCTTCCCGTAATGGGAATGTTACTAGTCATGGGAATGAAAAGTGGTAAAACTCAAAACTAGAGAGATACATGAAACAGCAGGGGCAAGTATTGGTCCCACATCCATGCTTTCTGACTGGCTTACTAAAACTGCTACTAGCCATTTAGATTAATATAGTTAGGTTTGTTAGCTTGCTTTATTTTGGTAAAAAGGAAAAAGAGTTTATTCAAAACTAAGTGTAAGGTGATGGAAGGGCTCATTTGCTTCAAATAATCATCTCCCCATCTAGAGGTGAGTGGGAGTGTTTTATAATGTGAAACAGAAGGGCAACACAGAGAAATAATGCAAATCTCCACACTTGTTTTATCACTTGATGTCATTTTCAGTACATTATCCACCTTCTTGTGGAAGGAAAACTGGGCTCTTGCCTCTTGTGGACAGCATCTGCATATTCTGTCCACTCATTTGTGCTAAAGAAATGTGCAGGTATCAATTTATGCCCTAAGTCTGAGGAATTTGGGAGAACTTGCTGGTCTCTAAAAGAAAAAAAACTGTAACTTTTAAAGTTCCACTTTGTAGTTCTGGTTACACAGCCTTTGAAAAGTGTACTAACTCTTAATGTCATCACATTTTGGACCAAGCTACCAAACACCTAAAACTTTCAGGGACACAATTAGCCTATACTCAACACTGTAGCATTCTGCTCTTGGCCTCAAAAGTTCGTATGTTTTTCAAAATGAAACACACATTCATTTCATCTTCAATATCCTAATGTCTTTACAGGTTTTAACATTATTTAAAGGTCCCTGTCCAATGCCTCTTCTGGGTATTTGGATAAACTTTTTTCATCTGCGAATCTCTATAAAATGAGAAGTTATTTACTTCTACTATGTAATTTAAGACAAAGGTAAGTATTCCTACTCCACAAGGGTGAAATAAGTACACCCAATGGAGTAATTCTCCCAAATCCACACGGAAAGCCAGCAGGAAAGATATTAAATATTTAAGGTCTAAATTAATATTTTATATATACTCAAATGATGAGTAGGTCCCCAAATATTTTATGCTCCCCTGAGTCTATGTCTTCGATGGTCATGGGTCACATGGCAACTCTTGGTGTCTGCAAAAATCAGCATGCATATTCCTGATGGCTCTCCTTTTCTGAACTCTGCACTGTGGACCCACTCAGTGACTGCTAGACAAAAAATTACCAAAAGCAGTATATCAGCAAATTTTCTCAGGGTCATTAAGAGGAAAAAAGAGCTCAAAATATGTAGGTAGTAATTTTGGACTCCAGTTCAATAGATATTTGTGTATATCCTAGTAGAAATGTTCCTTCTGGAACAACATCATCTAAGTCAACAGAACATGAATTGATGGAGACAGAAAAGAATAATTTTACTAATGGGTCACTCACTGTAGTGAATGGTACTTCTCTTAGGTCCAATTTTTGTTGTCTGACTCTTGAATACTTGTGCTGAGTAAAATAGCACCATGTATTTGGTATTAACTCATAACCTATATACCCTTTTGCAGAATCTTGTGCTACACCACCAAAGAATCACTGCCTAGTTTTTTCTGTACTTGGATCTTCGCATGGTCATTCCTCTCTTCTATCAAACTAACTTCTTCAGGATTATGGAAAGTGTAGTTCAATGGTAGGAGATAATTTTCACATCTGTGACTTCAGTTTTTACATGAAATCAATTTGAAAGTCAAAATGGATAATTTATTGATCAGAAATTCTGCTTTTCATAATTATTGTATGAAGGTATAGCAAGTCTGTATTTATCTGTCATAGTCAATTTTTTTTGCTACTAAGAGGAATTGGTATGTTTCTCACAATTGAGGCATGAAAGAACATTTTGGGATACAAGAGAGTCCTTTTTTGTATCTTGATGATCTGTTATTAAATTCAAAGGAAAACTTCAATAACTAAACCCAAGCAGGACTCTTTGTAACAGATCCTTTTGTTCTTTCACCAAATAACAAAGTATGACTACTTTTATTAATCACCAAAGGCATAATCAACATGTAATAGGTTAGTAAAAGATTATAAATACTAGTTGACTGAGTACAGAAATGAAGAACATAATTTTCATGAATATTTTCTCCTTTTTGAGTTTGTCTCAGATACCTTGTTTTCTTTGATGTACTATTACTTAATCCTTCAGAAAGCAGATGGACTTGGTGCATCTGGGAGTGCATCATCTGATGCTTTAAGGAACTGAAAAAAAAAGTCTAATGAAATTTGAATTTACTCTCTACATGTATCATACTAAAAGAGTAAAAACTGAAATTGTTTCCAATTATATTGAGAAAAAGATAACAATGTCCACTGTTGTCATGCCTATTCCATATATTACCTTAAATTTTAGAGCAACTACACAAGCAAAACAAAACAAATTGGGTGCAACAGTAAAGGAAGAAATCAAATTTCTCTTTTTACAGAAAATAGGATTCTTCAATAAAAGACCTAAAAAAAAGTCCACCCAAAAATGTTTATATCTCCTAAGAAATTCAGGGAGGTGAGAAGACACAAAATCAATATTAAACATTAATAGCTTTTCTATATATTAATAACAAACTTGCTGAGAAATGAACAGAGTAGAGTCATTAAGAGGCACTTTAAAAATTAATAAAATACTTTACAAATAAACTTAACTATGGAAGGAAAACATTTCTGCAGTAGAATTGAAGAATTAAAGAAGAAGCTGAAAATACTGAACAAAATTTTACATTGTCATTTGCTTAAGAATGAAACTGGAGAACATCAGATTTGGTGAAATAAGTATGATTCAGAAATTCAAATATTGCATATTTTATCTTACATGAAGAATAAAAAATAATTTTTAAAAAGAGAAAGGGGATAATGTGAAAGTTTAAGAAATATTATTAGGGAAGGGATTCACAAGATTGAAGAAAAAAAGGGAAAGTAGTAATGAGGAAATATGTTATACACACGTACAACTATGCCAAAATGTAACCCTCAACTCTACATAACTAATTTTCAGCAAAAAAGAAAGCATTCGATGGAATATTACTCAGCTATAAAAAAGACAATCTTGAGGATTTTATAGGTAAATGGAGGCAACTGGAAACTATACTCATAAGTGAAATAAATCACACTCACATTTGTAAACATATTGTCTCCCTAGCATAAAAAATAAATAATACTAAAAAACTGAAAGAGTAGCAAGATGCAAAATGTACAATAGATATTGTACTAATGAAAGGGAAAGAAAGGGCTCAAATGGAAAGAACAACTTGGATAGGGGAAAGTAGAAATGGAAGAAAGGAAAAGACTATATGTATGTAGGTTTACAAGTATAACTGTATGTACTAATATATGTGCAAAATAACTATACT
>RJWT010022108.1:0-17317 GCA_004365215.1 Cuniculus paca
GCGTATCTAATCAAAGTTTCCATGTTTATTTAAAATAACATATTTTTCATGTTTTCAACAAGTACTTTGCATTTAAATAGGATCAAATTAAGTGTTTATTTAGTAAATAATTATAATATATGAAGAGTACAGTATATTTTATTATCATTGTTTCACCCAAATAATATTAGGAGATGGTTAGTATGTGTCAGAACTCCAAAAGGCACTAGAGGCAGTGTTTAAAAAAGTGTAAAAACAACCTTTTCACTTTCTTGTTGGTAAAAGCATAATATAAGCAAATATACAATAAATGAAACAAACTCAGCTGATGAAATATTTATAGTCAGTGAATGCACATGAGAAAATAATTAAGACTTGCACTGTATTCCTGCATTTTCTGACTTAGCAAATCAAATATAACTTTATTATTCTTAGTCTATATATAAGGAAAATGAGACAATAACAGAAGTTAAATTAACAAGTGCTCAACGGAATTGCTTGAAGGTGAATTTGATGATACAGGCACATCTTCAGTCATAGGTGTTGTTAAATGTAATTTGGTAGCACTATTTTACTCCTTCCTTTATACTTAATAAATAACAATCCAATTGCTTTGAAAATACAGAGTAGTCCCTATTTATCCAGGAGCCATAACCCAAGATCCCTGAAACTGTAGATAGTGATATAGGGAATGAAACTCCCAGCCTACTATATGTCCGGTATGAGTTCGTGTTCTCTAAAACTGATGAATGAATTTTAGGAATGACAGAGGTTAAGAGTAGAATATGTTTATTGAAAAAAAGAAAGCTTCTGTCTGAGAGACAGAAGGCATCCGAATGTGTTGCCAAAGACTGTCTTTTTAGGTACTTTTATAGAGCAAAACCACAAAGTCCAAGGTGGGGAAAAGCATGGGAACTTGCAAGGTGGGCATAAGGTGGGACAGAACTGTGGTTAACTAATAAGATTAATTGCTCAGGTAAAATTGATTAAATCGGGGACAAATGGGGAAGCAAGTCATGTAGCAAGTGGGCATGCTTAAGGAGCAGTGATTCTTCCCTTAGGGGTTGGGATAGTGACTTCTGGCTTTCTCAGGGCGATAGAGACCTATCTAGAATATCAGTCCTTAGGATGTGGGTGAATTTGTTTGATCTTTTGTCTTGAGGCCTGACCCACAGCAGGAGGTGGCTGTCTCCCCACAGTTGCAAGGTATCTGGGCTTCTGCACTGGCTCCTTCCAGGACCTAGCCCTGTCTGACTGCCTATAATATCTCTATCTAACTCAGTTGCCTGTAATAATAATACCAAATTTTATATATATATATATATATATATATATATATATATATATATATTATGCTTTTCATGTACATATATGTGTATGACTATATATATATGCATGTACAGACACTCATGATAAAGTTTAATTAATATCCTGGCACATAAGACTAACAGTGAGAGTTAACAAATTAAAACAAGTGTAACAATATATAACAAAAGTGATTTAAAATTTATGAATTATAGTCATGAATGATGGTGCATGCCTATGATCCCAGTTGACTGAGTTAGGAAGATCACAATTTTGAACTGGTCTACACGGTGATTTAGACCCTATCTCAAAATGAAAAATAGAAAAAAAGCCCTGGGATGTAACTCGTTACAAAGGCTTTTGGTTCCACACCCAAGTACCATAAAACAGTCATGAATTCTTATTTCTTGAATATTTTCATTTAATATATTCCAACTCCATTTGACCAGGGATAACTGGAGAAACTGCAGAAAGTAAAACAAAGGAAAAGTGGAGACTACAATAAGAAAACAGGCCAATGACCCCTCCTTTCAAAACTAGACTAATAATTGGTACAGGTCCAATATAGGCTCAATGTTGTTATATGTTTTTATCGCCTATTAATATACCAAAAGAGGTAAAACTTCAGGTTTTAAATAATTCAAGAAATGATTAAATTATAAACAATTTTATCTCCTGAAGACATTCACAGTGAAGAACTAGCTAATACTTTAGACTGCCTGAAAAATGTGGCTGGAAATATTACATTCTAAATAAAATTGCTCAAACTTGGTAGCAGGATGTATGAATTTAAAGGAAAGAAAAGAGCTATATTTTGAGAGAAATTAAAACTCTTTAGGTAGATTTTTTTTTTAAGTTTCATGTAGGTACTGTAAAGGAAGATTGCTAAAGAAACTGTCTTCCCAAAAATAAAATAAAATATAAAATAAAATAAAATAAAATAAAAAGAAACTGTCTTCCCTTTTGCAATAGATATTTTAGCCCTGATCAGTTGAAGCAAAACTAAAGAAAATGGGTTTTATTGTTAGTCTTTGTTTGAAATTCTCATTAGGGAAAAACAAACATTTCGTCTCACTGATGCCCAAGCAGACTCACTATAAGAAACAACTGCTAGTGAGTCAACTGTAAATCAGAGATGGGGCTCTGATATATTTTAAATAAGAAAATAACCAAATACCCATATTGGGATCACCATCTCATTTCTTATTGAATTCAAAGTTATCTTGAATGCTTCCCCTGAGAGCACATTTACAAGAGCTGAGAAAATTTAGGAGAAACTATTCCATCATAGCTAATGGCAATAGAGAGAGAGCCAGAGGGAGAGGGAGAGTGAGAAAGAGAGAGAGGGAGAGGGAGAAAGAACACTTATCTAAACTCATTTTATTTTTCTATTTTTTAATTTAAAAGAGAAAATCATAGAAAAGAAAAACAAAAAGCAAAAAAGACAAACAACAACAAACTCAAAACAATAACAATATAGGCTTTCAAAACAAGATGATAGGAATTTAACATTGGTTGTTATATTGCATATTGTTACCTTCAAAAGAGTAGTTGTCTCTAAAATGAGTTTGCATGTCTATATCAGGTAATCTAAGCTCATTTTAGAAACAACTTATTTATTGCTACCTTGTCCCTGATCAAGATTTTCTCTGACAACACAGTGATGTCCTTAGTTGAGCACTGAACCTAAGTCATTGCTACTATTAGTGGTTAAGAAGACTGTCCTTTAGAAGTTAAAAGCGATTTCTGTTTACTAAGTTTTAAAACTTGAATTTATCTTTGTGTAATTTCCTTTAGGATAATGAAAGATAAATCACTCAGCGGTACTCTGTGAGTCAGGCAAGACCTAAATTCAGAGAAGCAACTGAAAGGAAGAATTTATGGATTAAGCATTTAAGTGCTATATTTACTAACATAAATTTACTGTTTATTGTAGCAGATTTATATCCCTGCAAAGGCTTTATCTAGATTCATGTTTTTTTTTTCCTAAAGAAAACTTTAGACTGTGGCGCATCTTTAAATAATGACTTACTTTTGCAGAATTAGGCATGCTCTTGTTTAGTGGCTCCTGAAAGATCTGTAACGCAGATACTGAAAACAACAGAGACTCTCACCTAGTTGTTTTACACTCCTATCACAGAAAAGTAGTAAAAAGTTAGAATGGGGTTGGCAGAGCTCAATCTTGCTCAGAATGATAATTTACAGAAAACACTGACTGTTTTAGATCTTGGAAAAATATACTAATGTTCAGCTAACCTTCTCTGATAACTTCTGTAAAACCATACCAGCAGCTGTGCATAGCTGAGCAATTTCTGTTTTCTGGATGGGTAGAAGGTAAGACACAGCCTAGAGCAAGCTTGGGTCCTGTCAAAGAAAAGAAGCATCCTTGAATTTTGCAGAGAAGTGGAATCTATTCACTGAGCTGTGAACCTGTTGATCTTGCCTGCTCTGGGACATTTTCTATCTGCCTGTAGAAGATTCCTTTTCAATCACACATGGTCTCAGATTACACTGAGTGTAGCCTTGACTGTAACCATGCAGATAACTGTATCAGTCAGCTTTTCTGTTGTTGGGACAAAATATGTGACATCCCCAATTTAAAAGAGAAAATATTTACTTTGGCTCACAGTTTTAGAGGTTTCAGTCTTCAGTCAGCTATATTCAAGGCAGAAACATCATGGAGGAGTGTGTGGTGGAAGAAATGGTTCAATTCATGATATCTGTGTGGCAAAAAGAAGGGAAAGAGTGCTAGAGAAAAAAGGACCAGCGCCAGATACAGTATCCAAGGTCATACCCCTGCTACATCCAGACACACCCGGAAATGTGCTGTACCAACTATCAGGCATTGCTCAAGACAATTAAGTTGATAGTCAAGACTAATCACCACAATGAGAGTTGGAATTTCTTTAGTGGAACTACATCTATCCTCTTGGACACTTTCTAGAAGATATTCAGGAGACCAACCTTAAAATCGAATGAAGGAAGTTGATTTTTCTCTTAGTAGAGTCATTTTTCCTCTGAGTTCTGAAACACAGCTATATATAGATTCCTTCCAATACCACATAGTAGAGGACAAGTACAGCAAAATAATAAATTAAGGCTTTCTACAGGCAGAAATTCTGCAGTTTTTATAAGCATTATTTTACTTTTCTTCTACAATTCTGAAACTTTAGAAAAGTATTGTCAAGTGAATACCTATAACTGACTGTCCTGTGGGGAATGAAGACCACTCCCTATTCCTTGTTGAGGATTTAATTGAAAGGGAAGAGGAATATTTCCTACCCCAAGAAATAATGGAGACATTTTTACTATGAGAGAGATGATTCTGGCTTGATATGAAAGTGATAAACAAGTATGGAAGAACTGATCCTATCGTGAACTATTTTTTTCTTAAAGGCTCTGAAAATATAACTGGTCTAGAAGCTGTATTTTAGGAACAATATGCACAATTATTCACAAAAGTTATTTTAAAAACTTTACTTAAGATTTATTCATAGTCCCAGATGTAATTAGTTTTTATATTCTCTTATATGAAGATATTTAATTTCTTTTTAAAAATTATTATGCATGATACAAAATTCAAGTCTGTTTCCCTTTCCCAATGTCATTTGGGAAAGATTTTCAAGAAAGACCATGAGAATCCCAAAAAAAGTTTCAGAAATAAATGAATTTAGAGTGGAAAATAAGCAATCAGAGGCATTTAATAAATAATATTTACATAGACTTTACATGTGTAAAATATATTTGCATGTAGAAATATAAGCTATGAATAATTGTAGTGATAGCTATGGTTTGTGTATGCACCATTATAAAGACATTTTTTTTCTTCTGGTAATATTAATAAACCTTGCTCTTGTGGACACAAATATGAGTTTGTATCTGTCAGGGATAATCATAACCAGTCCTCCCAGTGATTGGGTCCAAAATGCATATAACCCCAAGCAGGCAACCTTAGGGGACTTTTATATCTAGTTGGTCCTGGAAGAAAGTGCTGACTATCTTCCCTTGTAAATTCTACACTAGAATGCTGTAGTTTGGAATTTATAAGAGCCTTCACTCTAAAGACATTAAAGACGCTTACCTCCAGTCATAGATCCAGTCACCACAGTTAGCGAATCTGAAACCAGGTGAATAAAGGGAGAAAATGCACATGTAACCCTGAATAAAGAGAGATCAAAATTAGTTCACTTCCTTTTGTGTGGCAGGCTAATTGCCTTTACTTGAGTTGGACCCTTAACGACTTAGAATTCTTATTAAACAGTAGAAATTTGTAGAAACACTACTAGACAGTGGAGTTGGTTTTTACAGTTGTGAAATTAATTTCAATATAAAATATTTTGCTTTTAAGTAAATCACTTGTTCTGTTTCTGCCTCATTATCTGCTATGTGAATAGATATGATAAAGTAAATTTTGATTTCCCTTTTAGTTCTAATAATCTCCTGTTTAATAGCATATTTTATCTCATCATCATTTTGATTCTTTTCTAGGTATTTTAGAACAAGTCTAGGGCATTTCATGTACTAAGCAAGCTCTCCACCACTAAGCCACATCCCATGTCCCATTTTAACTTTAAATTTGAGGTGAATAGAAGAGCCAAGCACTTTCCCTAGAGTATATTTTTCCAAGGAGAAAAATTGAAAGCTGTGTTTGTTTTCTATGAATGTCAAAAAAATTTTTGTGACTGGAAACACATAATATATTGTATAACTCATTCACTGCTTCAATAATTATGATTTAAATATTATGACTATGAGTCAGATCCATTGGAGCCAGATAGTTTCTAGGAATTAAGAAATTCACAATGGTAACAGCCACCTCCCCACAATGACATTTCATAGTGAACATATTGACAAATAAGTAAATTATACAATTTCAAATAAATACAACTAAGTTAACAGGTGTAATAGATGTTGACGGGGATAAGATGTAATAGATGTTGACAGGGATAAGAGAAAAGTTGTCTAACATAGATATGTTAGCAGAAAACATATTTCTACAGAAGGTACATTAAACATGAGACCCAAATGATATAAGAAAGCAATGATATGATCTTGGGAAGAAAACGGGATTCCCTGGTTCAAGTAAATACGTTATACTAGACTTTAACTGATTTTATAGATATTTAAAGAGAGACTCACTCATGAGGATTTTTGATTTCCTACTGTGAGAGTTAAACTGGATTTTCAACTTGATGAGATTGAGTCTCATTACCAAAACGATTAGTAAAACACATGCATGCGTCTGGGTGGTTCATGGAGACATGACTTGTCTACTATATCTAGTCCCTGCCCCTTTCCCTCTCATACTGTTCTCCTTTCTGGTTCCTGGCTGCTATGAAGTGAGAGTCTCTGCTTCGCCATGCCCCATCACCATGACTGTCCTACCTGGGAGCCCAGTGAACATAGAATCAATCTCTGAAAACTTAAACGATGAGCTACAATAAGCCCTTTCTTCTTCCAATTGTAGGTATCAGGTATTTTGTCTCTGAATGTGATGGGTAGCCAATATATCTATTCTTAAATATTCTGATTGAACAGATCTAAAGAGGAAAGAATACTCTGTTGTTCATTTTTATGCTCCTGGGTTTTTGTTTGTATGTTTTTGTTTTGTTCTGTTTTGCTTTGTCTCTACAAGGAGAATACAAAGGACAGATTAAAATGGAGCCTTTTTATGCAGCTAACATAGATCAACTGAGCAATTAGGAGGAAAATATGAAAGCATAAAAATGTAGTGCCACTTTCTTATCATTCTATTAAACTGAAATGACTAAAATGAATCAGAGTCGAGGCTGACTCCCTTCATTCATTCCAAAGCAAATACTGCAGCCCCACAACTTTTCATGTGTACCTGAGCACATAAAATATTTAGAAAATTCTATCTCAGCAAATTTGGAAAACATGGTCAATTTTAACTGCCTATCTCCATTTATAAAGATTTAGCATGCTTTTGAGAGAAGAGGAAGAAGCTATAACTATCATTCTATATCAAGTCTGGACCATTAAAATGTCTGTCACTGGATAAAAACAAAGTTGAGCAAAAACTGCTTATGTAGCTGAGGTATTATTGGTAAGGAAGTTGACAGTATTATTTAGATGCTTGCTATTTTAAAACTCAAAAATTTTCCTAGAAAAATAGAAATATTTGTTTCCATTTATAGAGTGAAGCACACTTATCTTAAATTCTATTAGATTTTGAATGTTGCCTGATTATACAAACGAGACACTTTGCTTCAATATCTTTTTGAAAAAATGGAAGACAGTTTAACTGGTTTATGAATGGGGAACTAGCTACAGAAAGGCTCTGAGGTATAGTTGAATGATCAGTCACATTGCTAAGAATTAAAATAATACTAGACAATGTACTAGAACTTCAGACCAAGAATAGACTTTCTCAGGCAACACAGAATGAAATCCTTCCTCACTAAGAGAGTTGAAGCCTCTCCCTAATAGGTTTCTGAGTTTCAAGGAAATTTATCTGTGGAATAACCAGTTTTTCTTTAAAAATACCAGTTTTTTTTCTTTTTTGGTTTTTGTTTTTATTATCCATGATCAGTTAAAAATCTTTAGTTGCAATTGGTCCTTTTAAATCCACAGAGTTGCCTATGATAGGTGCTCGCTGAAAAATTGAACAATTCCCATGCTCTACTTATCTATAAGAAGTTCTAGATTGGGGGGCCATGTGGTGTCCCACCAGACACCCCTCCCACTAGGAGATATTTCTGTTCTTAATAAATCATTTCCCAAATTCCTCCTTTTTGCTAGTGATTTCATTTTTCCACTCTGTGAAACAAGTTTGGGTTTTGAAGTTTATGTAGATATCTGTTTCAAAAATTTATTGAGTCTTTGACTAGCATTAATATGAATGGCATTTCCTTTCACGCTCCTCTCACTTCGCAACTAAGACCCTTTGCAAATACACATATTACTAATTATTATCAAAATCTACAACACGGACTGGATTCCTGATAATGTAGAACAATGATGGCAAACTTCTGGCACGCATGCCATGGTAGGTTTTTTGAATCATTAAAATCTCTAAAGGATTCACCATCACTGGTCTAGAATATTTCAATAGACTTGTTAAATCTCAGTGCTCAAAGCCAGCTGAGGTAAGGGCAACATGGCAAAAAAAAAAAAAGATCAAATATAAAACAAATTAATTTCTACTTTGAACATTATCAGTAAATAATTACCAAAAAATTCAAAGTACAACACATATATTGTGCCTGGTGAATTTTGTATCACAGGTTCAGGGGCTATTCTGCTAAAGGGATTCAAGTACTACTCATGGCAAGAAGTCCAGTGATATGAAGACTATATTATTGAACTAAATTTTATGACTACTAGTCTAGGCTTCTCAATTGTAGGTTCTCAAATATCAGCACTATGCCATGGAAATCTTAAACTTCAAGACAGCACTTTACAAACAAATTTAGACACAGCAAGGAAGTTAATATAAAGGAATATTTAAAATACTGAAATGATACCATCTGGTTTAGTATCCTGGGTAAGACCAACTTCAGTGCTGCCAACCTTCACTAAGGCCCCTAATTTGGAATTTCATGCTATGTCCTGACTGTGTTGAAATCCTTGTTACTGCCTTCCTTATATTTGCATTTTGTAAGTAAAATAAGATGTGTCAATGGAGTATACTAACTGGGGCTTGTAGCCCAAACACAGTGTGTCTGACCTCCCACCTGAGTGCACATTTCTGCCTCCCCTGGATGGGTTTTCTATCACTTGCTCTCCTGAACTCGTGCAGCAACTGCTACTGCCTTCTGCCAGGCATAGGCCTGGGGAGAGAGATCGTTGAGCACATACCCCAGACACAGAGCTGCCAGGTAGAGTTTCATGTACTTTTAACCATCTACACTCCATGAGTATTCTCATCCCTGAAGGGTCATGACATTAAATAGAAAAATTAAAGTACCACGAGGGCCAGAGAAAGAAATAGTGGGAAACTAGAGGACAAAAAATGTCCTCCTACTTTTCGCACAGAGAACCCCACATTTTTATTTTCCAAAGCAGACAATAAATTAAGAACTGACTATTATTCTAGATCTACCCTATTTGCTGAATTTGTTTCTTCACCTGTCAGTTACGGATTTTGTTTTCTGCTACACAATGATGGTAACTGAAAATTCCATGATCTTCATAGCAAGCACAATAGCGGGAGGGGACAAACTTGCCTCTAAGATGATTGATTCATGGTGATATCTGGTTCTAAATCACTTTAAAAATATAGGCCATAGATCATCCACTAGAAATCTCATTGCGAAGTCAGAGAGGAAGATACTTTTCTCGAACAGCAGGTTGAAGCTTTAAAATACTTCCTATTGAAATCGGTTTATAAAAGTTAGGGGAGGTTTTTTAGACCCAGAGTTAAACTGTCTATTAGATTAAAGAAAATGATATCACTGCACTTAAAAAAGTAATTGTTACCTTTGACATTAATATGCCATATTATATTTTTATAGGAAAATGTATTTTGTGTTCCAAAACAGACCCAAAAAAACTTCTAATCTAGACACTTTGTATGCTAGAAGCATACTGGTAGATATGCCAGTCAAGGAAATTTCAGTAATGGCTGTTAGGGATGTAGAAATTAAACATCTTCTTTACTACTTTAGTGCTCCTCTGCCTCATAACTGCAATTAAAAATTCACATGTTGGAAAGAAAATTAGATTTGTATCTTCTCTCTTTCCCCTTTCAGCCATCGCACTTGAGTATTTTTCTTTAACTATCTCTGTATCTTCACCAGTTAAATTCAAATGCACCAAAATCCATGAACCTTTCTAATTTAATCATAAAAAGGAGCTAAACATTCATATAAAATATTTCAGAACTTTTGGCAGTTTTATTACCTTTTATGTTACTTGAAAAATATAGTATATTAAATACTGTGTGCTCAGGAAGTAGTTAGCGCTAGACACAAACAGTTATCTTCTTATGTAGGATAAAAAGTAACTACATATTAGAATGGTGTTTGTAAAGTCTAATTTCACCATGAAGCCAAAATTACAAAAGCATAGCTTCTCTGTAAGGAAAGTTTTAAATTTACAAGCATACCAGATAGTTGGACTTGATGACATGGAAGCAGGAAATATATAATTTAGTATTTATGCTTATTCTTATTGCCCTATGCACATCAACTCTCTCCCCTGAAGTCTGTGTGTCAAGTTGACAGGCAGTATTTAAATTCAAGTGTGTAGATGAGATTTCACTTTCTCATCACGTACAGAGTCACAGATATGTCAAGTGCATTGGGAAAATTAGAATCAGATCTGACTGCATAAAACTTTCTAACTTAAATATGTTTTTAAATTCACCAAAGTGTATGATCTTAACAGGAAAAATGAAGTTTTGCTGTTCTTCTCTCATATACCAATATTACTTCACACTAAAATAACAGAGTTCTTTATGGCAGAAAAAGGTTTGTGAAATATTAAAGAAAAGTAACAGGGGATTAAAAAATAAAGATGCTTGAAAAAAGCTCTGATATATAAGGAGGGAATCTCAGAGTTCTTCCTCGGAGAAAATGAAGAAAAGAGAGGTGCACATTTCATCTGACTAAAAACAGATTATTTCTCTCCAGTGAGGCTCCATAGTTAAATCCATGAGGCACTGATTTGATCTTCTCAGTTCTTCTATGAAATTCTGTCTAGTTGTATATTTCTGTCTTCAAAATTATCTGTAAATCTTATATTGAATTTGACATAAATCAGATCACTCTGATCACTAAGAATTCTAATTTTTTGACTCGATAAACCTCCTCTTCAAACACTTTTACAATAATTTTGATTCATTTTGACACATTTGCTGAATTTCTCTTTATTGCACTTTCCTCTTCTTGAAATATTTTCAGATAGTCTTTTTTACCTAATATTCTCTTTCTTATTTGGTTTTGATTTCTTTCCCTTAAAATTGTTTTTTTTTAATTTTAGCAATACTTATGTCCAACTGTATAAAAGAAGTTCAGAGAAACTCATCTCTAATATATATCTGTACCTGTGGAATAGCATGAAATCATATTTGGGGCACATACATATTTGTATGCACACACATACGTATTCATATATTTCAACTTCTATAACAGTAATGAAATTTCATATGATGATAAAACTTACATCTTTCCCTATTGCTAAGAAATGATTGCTTATAAAGTAATATATAATGGTTTATATTAGTTCAGAATGAATGTCCAGCAACTGAAATGATCTTCAAAAAACTAGGTTACAGTATTACTTAAGTTTAGAGCATTCAGAATACTACATATTAAGTGACCTTTTTGGGTCTACTCACTTTCAACTCGAGTTAGAAAATATAAACCACGAGTGGTGGTTCACGCCTATAATCCCAGTACTCAGGAGGCTGAGACAGGAGGATCGTTGTGAGTTTGACACCAGCGTGGGCTACAAAGTGAGCTCAAGGTCAGCCTGAACGGCATAGTGAGACCCTGTCTCAAAAAGACAAGGGCCAGGGATCTAGCTCAGTGGCGTAGGCGCCTGCCTGGCAAGCGCAAGGTCATGAGTTCAATCCCTGGTGCCACAAAAAAAAGAAAATATAATCATTAACACTAGGCTTTTGATTTTGATGTGCCATCTATTAAATGTCAATCACTGTATTTACATTGAATATTTTATACTACATTACAAACTTGTATGCACCTCCATCTTATACAATGTCACTAGTCAAAATAGGTAATGCAAATCCTAGTTAAAAATATTTCAAAATTACTAAGAGAATAAATTTCAAATGTTCTCACCACAAATAATTCTAAGTATGTGTGATGATAGATAAATTAATTGGCAAGATTAATGTGTAACTAAAGCAAATTATTACATTTTACCCATAAATATATGTAATTATTTCTCAATTAAAAATTAAAAAGAAACATAAAGATAAAGATGCATTAATTAATTATCCCTGTAATAACCTGCAGAAAAAAAGCTATTTTGGGGCCATAATTATTGCTGTTTAACTCTTTTATGAAAGAAATCCACTGAACATGGTGGCACTTATTCAGCTCAAGAAAGAATCAGTGAAGTTTCTGGATGTCTCTTAAAAGAAAGTAAGAACTGTGTTACAATCACATAGCTATTGTCACAAGAGAAAAAACACAGAAGTTAACATTTTGCAGTTAATGAAAATAATAATAAATAAAAATGTGTAGCACCTTTTTAGATGTATTCAAACTGGCCCATAGCTACCTCTATGTGTGTGCATATCTCTTTGTCTGTTATTTAAACCTCAACAGCTAGAAAGGTGTGCATACTCTTGCTATTTGATGATTGAGACAATGAGACAAAGATGACGTACATAATATGTATAAGTTTCTGTAGGAAAGAGAAACCTTGAATTTATTATTCCAGGTCAGATCCTGGACTACTAGCAATTATTATGTGATTCTGACTTCTCAAACAATTTTACATATCTGTGGGTGTACTCACTCACAGTGCACTTTGTTTTCATGTTGATCTATTTGAAATGGTACGTGTTCCTTTACATGTATTTTTACTTCCCTATGAGATTTCTTTTTGAACTCTGATGATCATTTGTCTAAAGTAGATGGCCACTTAGGTATATTTCAAAATAGTTAAACAGAAAGTCTATTTATGGTTTTTCTTTTGCTATACCAACTGTTAACCCTAGTGAACTGCAATATAATTAAGCATTTATAATTTTGCTGCACAAAATATTAAGTCCATATTAGGTGATTATTGATAGCAATTGACAAAAAGAGAATCAAATCTACTTTAGGGAATAAGGAAAATGTGTGCATTACATGGGATATGAGGAGAGTAAACAAATCCCAAGATCAGCTGAGAAACACTGGGCTTTGGGAGTAACAGAACCAGAAACTAAATTGTTGGTAGGACAGTCTTTCTCCCTTACCTTTCCTCTTCCTGTATCTCTATTTCTACTTCTTTCTATGTCTATTTCTGTCACTCTTGCTCTCTTTAAAGCATTTTAGTTTTGTTCCTCCACAGAATTTTCTATGATATCACCACTTGAGAATCCCAAAATTTTCATGTTTAAAGCCCAACCTTCACAGCAATAGTATCAGGAGGTGATTAGGGGATGATCAGTTTATAAGGGCAGAGCCTTCCTGAGTTAGATTAGTGTCTTGACAAAGGAAATCTGGAGAGTTTAGCAAGACCTGTCCTTGGGTTAAAGGACATGGGAGAACACCATAAAGAAGGCATCATTGTGTGACCAGAAAATGTGCCTTCATCAGACTAAACTAACTAAAAACCTAAATACTTTGCAAACTGTTATCATCCAGCTTGGTGGGTTTTTCTCTCAACCCAGAAAGAATTACAAGACAGTGTTAAAGGAGGGCTGAGAAAAAGTATTTATTATACAGAAAAGGCAGAATTCAGCATTTATTTGTAAAGTCAAAGCAGAAAACCCCAGGTATTAAACCTGAGAGGCAGCCCAAATGGATTGCCAAAGGGACTCTTCGACGAGGGGTTTTCACACACAAAAATTAATACATCTCAGCTAAGCTGAGATCAACCTGTGGGGTTAGGAGTTGGAAAGTTTAAGGACCGGAGATTTAGCTCAGTGGCCTAAGCGCCTGCCTGGCAAGCGCAAGGTCATGAGTTCGATCCCTGGTACTGCAAAAAAAAAAAAAAAAAAAAAAAAGATTTACAAGAGTTGGAAAGTTTGACTCAGAAGTGGACCTACGGGAACTCAGGGTGTGTAACAGGCACACATTTGAAAGCACCATTACTTGTTAAAAATTAGCAGAACAAACAGAACATAGACATCCTTCAGAAAGGTATGAATATCTTATTCCTGGATGAGAAAATACCAACAATCTAATGAGACCTTGTTTGTTGAACTACAGGAGCCCTAACCTTGACCATCATGTCCTTCGCTGAGTCAGCCTGACTCCCTCTTTGGCTTGGCTTTACCCTGGCTGGCTGTCCTGCCTTTGAAACTCTTTGACAGAGCCCTCCTTACATTTCCTTCATCTGAAGGGCTATGGTCACTGAGAAAGTCTCTCACCTTTCCACAGGGCCCCTTGTTCCAATATACATCATGTTCTACAGTAACTGATTACTTCGATTACTGTTAGGTGCCTTTTGTTAGGTTGGGAAAATGATACGCCAACCTTACAAAGTTGAATTTAAGATAAACCACACCTGCACGGTGGGTTCTGGTTCATTCTCCCAAAGTCTCATGTTATCTCCCTGCTTCAACTCCACTCCACGTATGTTCCCCATGTCCTGCAGAGGTGTTTTACTATCTTTCTGTTTCATAAGCTAATATATTAAATAAAAACTCATAGACAAGTATGGTTTTGATGGTGTACTCCTGCAATCCCAGTACTCTGACAAATTGAGGCAGAAGGATGTCAAGTTCATGTCCAGCCTGGGTAACTTAGTAAAACCTTCCGTTAAAATAAAAAAATTGAAAAAGTAGTTATAGCTCTGTGCATTAGCCCTGAGTTCAATGATTAGTTCCACAAAAAAATAATTTAAAAAAATTTAAAAACGAGGGAGGAAGGGGGAGAGACAGAGTACATCAAAGGAAAAACTTTTAAATTCTCGTAAACATAGCATAATAAAATTAATCAAAGTTAGTAAATATTTGGAATACACCAGAAGTAATGTCTACACTTTTTAAATTAAAAAACTTGAAATAATTGAAAGCAAGTGAAAAGTTAACTCAAGAAGAAAATAAGGCAAAATCAATGCCAGAAGAATAAACAAGGAAAGAAACTAAGAAATTAAGGATAAAAACATAAATTGATTAAATGTACATCTGAAATGAGGATAAAAAGCAAATGCTTACAAATACCAATAATACAGAAAATATTTTGGAAAAGAATAAAATATAAACAGATAGAAGATGTAAATAAAACAAAATGAAGATATGAAAATAATATAGGCCATTACATTAAGCAAATTATGAAATAGTATATTGATATTACATATTAATTGTACAATGTAGATGAAAGAGATTAATTACTACAACTATTATATAATATCAAATTTGGAGAAATGACAATCTTGAGTAGAGAAATGTTGAATATATTGAAGTGATATAAAAACAACATAGTATGAACAAACTATTTTATAATGATACACACATGGCAAAGTATTTTTTATATATACACATACATATATGCACATATATATCATGTTAAATTGAATATTGTTGGAGAGAGAATACAGAAGTATACATCAAGAAGAAAAAAGAAAAAGGAAACTAATGCAATATAGTATGGTACAGTACGAAGACAAATACAGCAATAGTGAACCTTAAGATAAATAAATGATAAAAATGTCCTAAGTACAGGCAGAAAATAAAATAGAAATGGGGCAACCCATTCAGGACCCTTCCTGTCTCTCAAAAGCTATTGTTTCTCCCAATTTTCCCCTTCCTATACTCCAACAAATTTTCCTACTCTTAACCTCTGCTATCCCTTAGAATTCATTCTTGATTTCAGGGAACGTGAACTCAGCGTATTTGACATCTAGCATTTCCCCCATACCCTCTTGGAGGTCCCACCAAGATACTTGGAAGGAGGTGAGACTTTGCTTTTGTTTCATAGCATTCTTATAATGTTTCACTGAATTCTGGGTTGCAACTCATTTAGGCAATCAAATTGTCATCCTTGAATTTTATGTCAGCTGCTTAGGCTTTGTCTCTTTTATGCATTGTCTGCTGTTAAAATTATGATAAATTTAAATTGAAAACATGGGAAGATCATGATGTTTCTTTGACAGTGCATTTTATTCCTATTTTGTATATATTATATTTTGGACTTAGTTGCTGAACTTACTAGTTTGATAAGACTAAGACTAAGACTGCTAAGGCCAGGACTATAGATTGTCAACCAAGGTTAATGATGTCACTCATGTACTCTTGCTACCATTAGATCAACATTACCTAAGCGACTATACTTGAAATCTTATTGGTTGATCATAATTTTGACCTATATTGTACCTGCCTCGTGGTTTTGCTCTATAAAACTTCCTCTGAGAGGTGGGCTCATTGGCAACCCATTTGCGTCCCCTCCTGTCTCTCAGAAGCTATTCCTATTCCCCATTCCCCTATTCCCAATTTTCCATTCCTTTTCTCCAATAAATTTTCCTACACTTAAAAAAATGAGAATGGAATTTATTATATAAATGAGAGAATATTTAACATACCTTTATTGATCAAAGGGAGGAAGTAATGACCACAACTGTTTACTAACCCTATGAAAAATATTCCAGGAATGCCAAAATGGGTTCATTAACTTTGAAAACTGACAGTAATTTCAGATGCAATATCATGTATCATATCTGAATAACTAAACAAATGCCAGAAGTACAACATTATCAGAAGTACAACATTATCAGTGTAACAGAATGAGTTTTACATTTGTCTCACTCAAAAAACTTTTTCGTTTCATCAGTTTTGGTTATGAAATCATTATATAATAGTTCATAAATAATTTATATGTCATCTCTATTTTGAGGAGATAGTCTGAAGCAAAATGGCTGCATTTATTCAGCTCTTGCAATATGAAAAACAGCTGCAACTGAGTAAAAGGGAGTGAGAGGCTGTAAGTTTCTTGCTTATAGATTTTCATGGTTAAATCAAGTATAATCTCTGTCTTCCTTTTCCACTCTTGTTATAAACACACCTGCCAACAATTAGACCTCCGCAACTTATATATAAGGTCTGTGTTTTTGCATATTTTCCTATAAACATGAGGGAAATAGTTTTAATATTATTGCTACTTAAGTGGAGAAATGTACAGTCTATTATTTTCAATTTCTTTATAAATATTGGAATTAGCCCCACAAAGCCAGTTCAACAATTGAGTTTTCATTTAACTTGGTTAAACATATTCTATATCTATTTTGAGAGCATTTAAAACTACTGCTGAACATTGTTTTCATCTTAGGAAACTGTTTATACTCCCATATACAGAGGCATAGCACAATGTAACTCAGTGCCCATCCCACAAGATGAAGTACTATAGTGTATTTGAAAATAAATGAGTTCTAGTCAATAGCTTGTGATTGG
>RJWT010022109.1:0-17326 GCA_004365215.1 Cuniculus paca
ACCCATTTTTATAGCAGCACAATTTGTAATAGCTAAATCTTGGAAACAATCCAAATGCCCAACAACCACAGAATGCGTAGAAAACGAGGTATTTTTATACAGTGGAGTACTATTCTAGTCAGGCATAAAGAAGGATAAAGTTGAAACTTACTGGTAAATGGATGCACCTTGAGACATTCCCATAAGTGCAATAAATCAGAATCACATGTGTAAACAGCGTATTGTCTCCCTGGTGTAAGAAACTGAAAGAGTAAATACGATCCAAAAAGTTCAATAGATACTGTGAAATAGGAAGACATTATTCAAAAGGAAAAAAAACTAAGGTGGGGGGCAGGAGAAAGGACGGAAGGGAAAGGGGAAAAATGCAAATCCATTACACTATCAGTGTCTCTGAGCTCATTGAAAAGGAGGGTTTGTGGTTGATTAGAGAAATTTTAATGCCCATATCTTATATTCTGAGTAACTACTTTAAAGATAACAACACTCAATGTATTAACTGCTGTTATTCTCCTATTTTGTTATGAAATTTTGTTTTACCTTTTTTCCATAAAATAAAATTTAATTTAAATTTAAAATATAAAAAGTTTACATGTCATTAGGCTCCAAACTCCTAGCAGGTATAATCTTTAATAGACAGTTCTTCTCTTGATGACAGGTACAATTGCGCAATCAGCAGTTCTGATGACCGTAGTCTGTTTCGCCGCCTGAAACTTAATTATGCAATTTTTGATGAGGGCCATATGCTAAAGAATATGGGCTCCATCCGCTACCAGCACCTTATGACAATTAATGTAAGAGAGTGTTTTGTAAATTGTTCTCAGTTGTGATACAATTTTAGATTATGTAATTTTGATATGTGTGGTGTTTTATATCTAAAGTCAGCAGACTTTTTCTGTGTAAAGCCAGATAGTAATATTTTTAAACCTTATAGACCCTGTCCCCTATGTCACATGTTTTGTTTTAACAATATGTTAAGGTTATTATCTCAAAAAAAAAAGGTTATTATCTCTTAACTCATCACCCATATGCCCCAACTTTACCAACCCTTGTTTTATATGGTAAACTATAAATAATCATGTATAGTTTATCTTTCATCACCTTGTAAAAGTAATACAAGGATCACATTACCTACTTATAAAATAAGACCAATAGTTTTAGCATTCTTCCATAAATACAGTAAACAATGATAGCAAACACCAGTTGTCTAAATTCCTAGCCTATCATCACAGAATGTTAAATTATTAATAATGGTTTTAATTTTCCTCCCCTCTCTTCCTTTGTACCTTACTCTGCGCCAGATTGGTAAAAAGGGAGTGTGTCTCTTTTTAAAAAAAACTAATGTAAATTTTATCTTCATTCACAGGCAAACAATCGATTACTGCTCACAGGCACACCTGTGCAGAATAATCTATTAGAACTCATGTCACTGTTGAATTTTGTTATGCCACATATGTTTAGTAGCAGTACCAGTGAAATACGAAGAATGTTTTCTTCAAAGACGGTGAGCATTCATGCATGCTTTCTCCCCAACATGTTCCTTAGTGTTTTACCTGGGCTGATTTTCTGTTTGTTGTTCTCATAGTGTGTATGCTCTGTGAAATAAGTTAGTTGATATTCCTATATTTGGATCAGTTCAGAAATCAATATATAATACATTAAAAAAGAATAAATTCCTTAATCTAGAAACTTTGGATTTCTTAATATCCTAATTTTATGAAGAATGACAATTTTGAATTGACAGATCTGTGACATATAGGGAAAGCTGGGGCATTGCAGCTTTATGGTCAGGTGAATAGCGTTTTGTTACTATAGGGTAAAAAGTGAACAAAGGTAGTATATGCAGAAAATACCTGTATGTTTTGAAATAAAATTCATAAACTTGGTTTTCTTCAGTGCAGAAATGTTTGTGTAGATCCTGACTTTCTCCTAGATAACCATTTTAAAGAATTTTCCGTGGTATCTTGCACTATACACTAACAACCCCCTTCCAAAAAAAACCCCCTGGGAATCACTGAGCCACATCCCCAGTGCTTTTTATTATTTTGAGACAGGGTCTCATTATATTGCCCAGGGTGATCTCAAACTCCTGATCCTTCTGCCACAGCCTCTAGCATAGTTGGGGTTCAGGAAGGCCCAGCTAATTGTCTTTTTAACATTTCATGAATTCTTTCCACTTAATGTCCAAGTTTTGAAATAGGCAGATTTTATGAATAGAAGAACTACAGTACTTTTCGTAGTTCCAGTTAAGATTTGGAGGATTACCCCTCACACCTTTGAGTAAAATTTCACTTTTCAGTTCTCTCAAATCAACAGTTTTTGTTCTTGTTCTTGCAGCTCAATATTTTGTCTGGGTACCATCCTCTTAGTCTATATGATTTATATCAGGCAGTCCTTAGTTTCTTTTGGGACCATTTTTCACAAAATTGTCTTCCTCTTACACTTGAACACAAACATTTTTATTTCATGAGAGTTATCTGGGTTACTAGCTGTTGACGCGATCAAATTATCAGTTTGTTCTGAGCACCAACCTAAGGCAGTTCTGATTCGTCATGTCAGTATAGTCCATGCTGACGTATTGTGAAACTTAAGGGTACATACAGGGCCTGGATTACAGCCAAAATTCAAACATGCGTTTCTATACAGCATAAATTGTTTCTATAAAAAATCATCTAGATTCTAATGCACAAGATTTTCATGTTGTATACTACTATACTGTTATAATTTCAGTGAATGATTTCTAAAAGGATGTTTTTATTTTGCTTAGAAACCAGCAGATGAGCAGAGTATATATGAAAAGGAGAGAATAGCACACGCAAAACAAATTATAAAGCCTTTTATTCTCAGAAGAGTGAAAGAAGAGGTAACTATCCACATGTTTTTGATCACGACAGTTTTTTAAATTCTGTTTTCTCTTTATTGAAAATCTTGGGCCGGAGATGTAGCTCAGCAGCACAAGTGACTCCCTGGCAAGCGCAAGGTCCTGAGTTCGATTGCAGGTACCAAAAAAAAAATCTTAAAACTTTCTTTGTCCCACAGGTTCTCAAGCAGCTGCCCCCCAAGAGAGATCAAATCGAGCTGTGTGCCATGTCAGAGAAGCAAGAGCAGCTCTACTTGGGTCTTTTCAACAGACTAAAAAAATCTATCAATAACCTAGGTAAAAGCTACCTTGCAGGGCTTTATGTAAAACAAATCCTGTACCAGGGCTGCATGTTTTTTAGTCATAGATTTGCTCATTTTTAAAAATTATTTGGAATTTGAAGAAATAATTTTAGAACTTTAAAAAATACATACATTTCAACACATTGCTGTCAGCTTTATTCTTTTTAAATGTATTCTCTTTCTGTCACAGAAAAAAGTACAGAAATGTGCAATGTCATGATGCAGTTGAGAAAAATGGCCAATCACCCTTTATTGCATCGGCAGTATTACACGGCTGAGAAACTCAAGGAGATGTCTCAGCTCATGCTGAAGGTGAGGGGTACTGGCACTCGCCCACCAGAAGGTCCTGAGGCTGGAAGTTGGGCTGCTGCACCCATTGGGCACAGTCATCCTTTCACCACATGTTTAGAAACAACTTTTTTGCAACGCTGGGCATCAGACACAGGGTCACGCTTTAGGCAAGCACCATACCACTGAGCTGTACCCTGAGCCCCCAAAACAATTTTTAGGATGAAGTTCAAGGTAATTTGAATGACAGAAGAGCCAAACAGACTGATAATCTAGATCAGGGGTCAGCAGTCTAGGTCCTTGAAGCAGTGACTTTTTGTATTCTAAAGTCTCGCTGTAGCGTGGTCATGCCCCTTTTTATGTGGTCTCCATTTGCTTTCTCACTGCTGGGGCAGTCTCACAGCACATCTTGCTGACAGCCAGTTTGCACTCTGGCTCTTCACAAGACAGGTTTCTTAGTTCCTGAATTGGACTCCCATCATTTGTCCCACACAGTTATGTCCCCATTCATTTCTTCCTTATTGTACTTTGCCTTCATAGTTTATTTTTTATTTTTTTGCCTCATTGTCCTTCAGTACCTTATCCTTATTTTGTATTAGAGATTTTTGTGTTCAATGCAGTGTTTTCTTTTTAAACTTTGTTATTTTAAACTTTTTATAGAGAATTTCAAACATGTAAAAGGAGAGTGAATTACATAATGGAACTCTCTGCCCATTTAACCTTCCTCCATTTTTCCATTCAGTAATGATATTGTTGTTTCATCTCTGCCCCTGGACCCTTCCCCAGGATTATTTTGAAACAAATTGTAGACATTATTTCATCTATACTATTCAGTATGGTAACTCTATAACAGTAAAAATTCCCTTTATTATATCTAAAGTTTTAATTTCCTTTGTTAAATCTGTTTACACTAGAATGTGCAATGAACTAGGTGTTTTTTCAGATGTGATTAAATTTTTCTGACCATAATATAGATTATTGTCACTTTGGCATATATTGTGTTTTGTATTAAAAAGGAACCTACACATTGTGAGGCTAATCCTGACCTAATCTTTGAAGACATGGAAGTTATGACAGACTTTGAACTGCACGTACTTTGTAAACAGTACCGACATATTAATAACTTCCAGCTAGACATGGACTTGATTTTGGATTCTGGGAAATTCCGAGCTTTAGGATGCCTCTTGTCTGAATTGAAACAGAAGGTATTCAAAAAGAACATATTCTCTTTAGTTAAACTTTTTAAAGCAGTTCTGGCATTCTTTGACACTCTTGGAGCTTTTATCTATGCATGTCTGTTCTACATTCTTTTACAACCTAGTATTCTGAACATTTTCTTGACATATTTAAGTAATGCTGCAGTTTCTTTGTGAAAGAGCTTAGATTTGTAAGATCAGCATCTAAATATGCACACATTGGTGGCATTTTCTTTTATGAAAAGGAACTAATTGTCCTTAAAATCAAAACTGAGCTCTTATATGTAGGGATTAAGGTACTTTATTCCTATGTAAACTAAAACAAGAAATTTAAGTATAATTTCTTTATATTTATATTTAAACAGTTGATCATTACATAACTTTTACCGTAGGAAATTTTCTACACAGTCATCACCTTGATGTAATATTCCTGCTCATTAAAGTGTGTCAAGACTTGGAGTGGTGTAATGGTTTTATTCTCCATTTCTAATCCATGTGTGTATTTTCATAGGGTGACAGAGTTGTATTATTCAGTCAGTTTACCATGATGTTGGATATTTTAGAGGTTCTCCTAAAACATCATCAGCACCGGTACCTCAGATTAGATGGGAAGACTCAGATCTCCGAAAGGTTGGTACATTTCCCGTTAGCTTCAGAACATTGCTCATGTATCATTTGTTAGAATTTTAAATGTCTAGAACATCTGATAGATTTTTTTGCTTTCACTTTGATGTATAGATATTGAAAATCATGCCTTAAAATGAGATAAATTTTCTTTTTAATTTTTCTTCTGAATGACATACAGGTGTATTTTGGAATAGGTATGAGAGTTGTATAGTTTTCCTCTTTAAAAAAACATCATTTCAGGGCCTGGGGATGTAGCACAGCACCTGCCTGGCAAGTGCAGGGTCATGGGTTCAATCCCTGATACCCCCCCCCAAAATCATTTAGGGTTTAGAGTGTCTTCTCATTTTAAGATTAATTTTTATAAGTTTCAAAGGATTTTTTTAAATAAATGCTTTTTCTATTGATGGCAATATTTGATTTATTTTTATCACCCAGAGACATTCTCTTTTTCTGTATTAGAGTCAAGATAAACATCAGGCCAAAGGAGGACTCACTAATACAGTTTGATCTTGTGGTCATTGCTTCTTCAGACACGTTCACCAGTAGCGAGTGACAGACTTCTGAGATTAAAGATTGCATGTGTAGTATTTAGATAAATTAAAGTGTTTATAAGACAAAACAAACAGATCTGAATGGTTTGATTCAAATAATTGAGAGAGATAAAGTAATGGTTTATTGGTAGAGGAATAATAAAGAGTTGGTAGGTTGGAAAATTCTTGAGTAATACAGCTGCAGGCAAAGTTAACAATTCCAAGAGTACCTCTTTGTGTTGCCAGGTCCCTTTTCCATGGGACATGGTTGTTTTCAATTTTAATTACATTACATACCTTTTAGTGACATTTAACCTAATACATTTATCTCAACAGGATTCATCTAATTGACGAATTTAATACCGACATGGATATTTTTGTATTTCTGTTGTCAACAAAAGCTGGTGGATTAGGAATAAATCTGACTTCAGCAAATGTTGTTATACTTCATGATATTGATTGTAATCCTTACAATGACAAACAAGCAGAAGATAGGTGCCATAGAGTAGGCCAGACTAAGTAAGTATTTTAGATTGATATTTACTTTTTATTATTATGGGGGGGGGCTGTGAAACAGGGTCTCACTCTATATTTAAAGTTGGCTTTAAATTCGCTTTGTAGCCCAGCCTGGCCTTGTTCTCATGATAATCCTTTTGCCGTAACTTTCCAAGTATGGGCATGTATGCCAGCATGCCTGGCTCGGCTGAAATCTATTGTTAGTCGAAAGCTACGTAGTTTAAGCAGTATAGGACCCAGGTGTTGTGGCACAGTGGGGGAGGCTAGCATTTTTTATGTAATTTCTCTACAAACAGAACTACAGGTTTATTTGTAAATTTCATTTATTTATTTTTGGGTTTTTGCTGTGTATTCCAGGCTGGTCTTGAACTCACTATGTAACCCAAACTGGCCTTGAACTTGGGTGATCCTCCTGCCTCAGCCTACCGAGTGCTGGGACTGCAGGTGTGCACTACCATGCCTGGCCTGTCTGTAATTCTTAAAGTACAAATATGTTCTTCCTCTCTGATCCATACACAGAGGTCTCTAAAAATTTTAACTGCTCAGAAAAATGTGAAAGCGTGTAAATTTTAAGGATATGTTTATCAAACTGTTGAAATTACTCTTTAAACTTTTTAATATAGTTCGCGTATATCAAATAACTTTAGTAACCAATGGGTATTTATTTTATTTGTTTTAGAGAAGTACTAGTTATAAAATTAATAAGCCAAGGGACAATTGAAGAATCTATGCTAAAAATTAATCAACAGAAATTGAAACTAGAACAAGATATGACCACTGTGGATGAAGGTAAGCTGTCTGCAGGTGGAAAGCAGGGTTTAGTAAAATGTGAATCAGTCATCGCAGGGGAGAACAGGACGGTCCGAGTTCTTCACTAGTTTACCTAATTTGGGGGTGAGCCTGAGGACAGTGAACACGTTGGGTGGGAAGCACCACATGGTGACTGAGAACAGTTTCTCCCAGCTTGGTAGGGAACACTTTGGTTTTGGGGAGTTTTGTCTCATCCAACCTTTATCTTATTTCTATCTTGAAAAATTACAGAAGTTAAATTGTTTGGTGTACAGTTTTATCCACGGTGTTACAGTTTGCTTTTACACGAAAACATCTGTGAACCTAAAGGTTTGAAGTATTATGGCATAAACTTCTCATTGGCATAGTTGGCTTTGCACAGAACCCCAACATTTATATTAATTTCATTTCTAGTAAATATTTATAGGAAAGCTTGTATTTTTGAAAATTGAATAGTTTCAACTCTGCAGATTAAAGAACTTGGGCCCTAGAAAGAACCCTCAAATAAATGACTCTTGTCCACGCCACCTTGTTCAAAAGATACAGTTTTATAAGTTTGAACTTAGTATTTTTAGAAAAAAAAAAATACATTTACATAGTTTAAAATTCAAAAGACACAAATGGGTGAAAAGAGCCTCTTTCTTGCCCCATCACCCCGCATCTTTGTAAGGACGATGCTTGCTGGCCTGCATCCATGGGTTGTGTGTGCGTATGTGTCCAGGTATTTAAAACCTACAGAAATAAATCAGCCCAGCTATTCTTCTCTTTGTGCAAAAGAGCATGCACTCCGCATCTTGATTTTCTTATTAAATAAGAAAGTTTAGTTGGAAATAATTGGTTTTTCATAATTCTAATAAGTATTCGTAATATTGGTTGTGGTTCATTTCATGTTTCTATTGAATATTTACCATGTCCCTGTAGTTCGTTAGGCTCTCTGAAATGAATGCTTTGATCTGTCTTAAGAGAGAGATGTGTGATCAGATCAGTACCTGAAATTCTTGGTAGCATTTATTTCAAGTTCTGGTAGCTTGAGGGGTGTGGGCATGAGAGGGACTTCCAGTAAGAATCAACTGCTTAGACCTTTCCGGCTGAGGGTAAGCATAGGCAGCCGACAGTCATTATTGTGGTTGGTTAGATTGTGGGCACTGTTTGTTTCTAACTAATTTGATAGGGCAGCTTTTAGAAATTTAATAGAGCCGTTCTCTTTTAGTAGTGCCAGCAAACTCCAAGATGTATGGATGGTACCCTGAATAGAAAGATAATAGCTCAATGTTCCGGCACTCAGCTGCTTGCTTGCAGGGCGGGCTGACTTTCCTGGGCTGGCTGGCTTCCAGAGAGAAAGCAACCTCCAATCTTGCAAAGTGAGGGTTTGGGCGAGGTGGAGCTGGAGCTGGAGAAGCTCGAAGGAGGGTGTTCTCTTAATCAAACGGCACTTCCTTGTCCTCGGTGCCTCATTGTTCTCTGCCGCCCAGCATCCACTGTCCCTCAGATTCAGTTTCTCTGTCTTTCTGGCCTGAGCCTTCACTGTAGCCCACCTGGGGTGGAGAACTGGCTGTGCAGGGCAAGTGCGAGGTCGCCCCGCCCCGCCCCGCCCCGCCCCGTTAGCGCCTGGGTCTCCCATTGCCAAGAAGCGGCCTTGCCTTTCCCCCCAGCGAGGACCTAGTGTTCGGCTGCGCCTGCTCTTCATCAGCTTTCCATCTTCCCAAATGTGTCGGCAGCACGCTCCATCTACTGCTGTCCTTTTCTTCTGTTCTCCTGTTTCATTCTCCCCACGCTTTCTTGGCGTGGTGTGTTAATGGTTCTTCAGGTGGGAGCAGGGGTGATGCGTGTATAATCATTTTATATCATAATTCATGCAATTTGTTTGTGTTCATATAAATTTGATCAGGCTAAAAGTTTGCCTCTTCTGTCTTCAAATGTCTGTTAAAATGACAACTTATTTCAGCTGTGTTCTTAGATGTTATCCTTACAGGGTTCTCTTATGGAGACTCCTCCCCCACACTTCTTTCTGATAAGGCTTTTCCTCCGTCCTCCTTTGTCTTGTTAAGGCTATTGATATGTTTTCTACCAGTGTGTGTTTTATTTAGTAGATGTAAGACTACACTGTCGTCTTCCATTTATGCTCAGCCGTAGTTTTGTCTTCAGTTGTGCCTGTGGTTTCATAGTTGTGACACCGAATTGATGAGCACACGTGTGTGCCCTTTCTCTCTCCCAGCAAGTCCTTTTCCTCTGTAAACAGAAGGCACACTCGTAAAGCAGTGTGCAGGTGCCTTCTGCTAACAGTGCCTCTCTTCGTGAAACCCAGTGGTCAAAGACCATGCTACGCATGCTTGTTAGATTTTCTGTCTCCAGAGCTTGTCTTAGCCTTTGTGGTTCTCAGAGTGTATGGTCTGCAGATGAGAAGTGGAAGCAGCATCCCTGGGAACTGCCGGTTGGAAATGCAGATCCCCAAGTTCCTGCTTATTCACTCAGGAGCTCTGGGAACGGGGCTCAGTAGTCTGGTTTAACAAGCCTTTCAGGCGGTTCCACTTTGAAAGAAAGATCGTGAGGTTCCTTGTTATTTTTTAAGGAGTAATTTAATTATATTAAGTGTTCTCTCTTTTTAACGTTTTCATAGAAATTTTTCCATAAATATTGAAATGTACAGTAAATGAAAGTATGGTGTTTTAACAGTTGTAATATTTGCAGTGCTTGCGACATCTGCCTTTTCTGTCTTCTAAATTATTAGTGTCAATTGCAGACGAGTCCATTTTCAGAATTTCCTCTAAGTTGCCACAGTACCTTTCTCTATTCAAGAAAATCAACAGTAATTTCCAATATTTTATTTTCTCTGTATCTAAATTTTTCCCTGTTGTCCTATTCATGTCTTTTGTAGTACTTCTGACACCACAACCCAGAGTTCATGCTTTGCGTATCATTGCATTGTATCTTTGGTATGTTTAAGTTTAGTGGACTCGCTTTACTCTTTCCCTGATGAAAGTACTCTTAGGGCTTGCATTTGTGAGAGAAGCAACTGGTTGTGCTGCATTTTAGCCCCCTCTAATTTATAAAGTTAATCATAGCTTAAAGGTGTAAAACAGATCAAGTATTTGTGAATTGTCAGTAACTGGCAAGTTAATAGATCAGTCCATCAGAAGTAGCCTGAGTACTTGATTGAATTGATCAGGGATGGGTGGAGTAATTGGCTAAATACTGGGGTCTTATTAAAATACAGGGTATCCCTTGGATAAAAGAAGGTAATTTATGTTAATAATCCTCAACTGGTACATTGTGTTCAGAATTTTATGTGACCTGAATCAGTGTCGTGTACTATCCATATTTACACTTTTCCTCATTGTCTTAATGTCTGTAAGTTTTATTTTGTCATTGTCTTAATGTCTGTAGTTTTATTTTGACCTTTTTGTGTATAAAAAAGTAAGTATGAATTAAATTTTGGCTCAGCTAGGATGTAAGGGCTTTGTCTTCCCTACTGATTGTAATATACATGTTTTTCTTGTGTTTAACAAATACAAAAAATACCACTATGTAAATTAGATATGATCCAAACTTTTTTCAGTACCGGGGATCAAACTCACGACCTTGTGCTTGCCAGGCCGGCACTTATGCCAGTGATCCAAACTTTTAATGTCTCTTGTCAAATCAGAATCCTAATCCAAGGTGTTGATGTTGGCATTATATACAGAGGAAACATTCCTAGTTAAGTTCACAGGGTTACAGGTTTCTAATGGGATACTAAAGTAAACTGGACCTTGAAAAATGAATAGGAATTTGCCAAAAAAGGAGAAAAATTGAGAGAACATATTTCATAAGATTTTCACAAAATTTTTAATGCCACTTTCTGATCTGCAGGTGATGAAGGGACAATGCCAGCAGATATAGCCACATTACTAAAGACGTCAATGGGCCTGTGAGATAAGAATTTGAATTCCTGACTGGCAAGGAAATACCAACTTGGTGCACTCAAGGACATTCACATTATGATGACCATGGGGTTTATGAACATTTGTAACTTTTTATAATTTCCATATTGCATTTCTCATAGTATGGACAACTTTTTGCCACTAACTGAAGTCTCCAGATGCTCACATGAATTTCATAAGAAGCCACAAATAGGTAGTCCTGAAGACGTTGAATAATCATTTTACAAAGCAGTTTTCTGAATGGGGATTAGTTGGTGATTGTTTGTAACAAATATGCTAATGCTTTAGAAATGTCAGTATTTTTGTAATTATTTCTACCTCCAAATATATATATTGTCTTTCACTGGATAATGTGTGTAGATTTTTACATGTGCCTTATTTGACAATGCTTATGTCTTGTTTTTGCTTGTCTCATTTGAAGTTCTTTTTTCCTAAGTTAGTTTAAAAAATGCAGCTGGATAGGTTTACAGTCTTCGTTTTGTTGCTATTTGAAGCAGATGTTCACCAATGTCAACAACAACTCAACCTGAATCTAAAGGTGGCATTCCATATGCTGACGTCCCCAGGTCCTCTCCGCACTTCTGTTAAAACAGATTTGTTTGGCTGGGCACTAAGTTGTTTTCCAATGAATAGGAACTAAAGAAGTCCTTATCTTGCACCATGAATTCTTCTGTTCATTTCCCTACTGCACTCACTGGTGTGCTCGTTAATTCTGCCTACTCTTATGCATGTTTTCATTGATTTCCTCCTCCTGGCTTTTGCTTCTCTTGAAACTTGCCTGGTCACTCCTGCTCCAGCTCTTTTCCTCTGAATAGTTTCTTCCTTGCCACATCCCCACACATCAGCAAAATATCGGTGACACTTTTCTAGTTTGTCAGAACAGGTTAACTTAAAGCTGTTTGACTTGAGAACAGACTGGATGTGACTTCACATAAGGCAGCTTGAGGTACTACATGGAAATATAGGTCATTAACTTTAAACTCTTATCAAAAAATATGATTTACCAGTTTCCAGAATTTCCAGTTCAGGACCGCCTGAAGAGAGAGCCATTGTTCAATTCCAATTCAGTGTGGGTGACAAAGTAAAATTTAGAAGTAAAGTTGTCTATTTGCTATATAACTCTTTATTATATCTTCTTTTAAATTTTTGCCTGTCAGTCTATATTGCTGTTTTTATTATACATCAGTTTCTTTGTATAACTTGTGAGTTTCATGTGTTTTGTTTTTATTATGTAAATATCATTATAAATAAACTTATTTATAAATCAAAGATTTGGTAATTATTGGAGATCATACTTTTCAAGACGTTTAACCTGCTATGATGCTACTTAAGTAAACCCTCTGCATTAAGTAAAACTCTTTTAAGAGTGATTTTTAGATGCCATAGGCTCAGAAAACTTCAGTAGATGTACTGAAACTATTGAATATACTGAATATATTTTAGCATTGCAGGGCTAAAAAGAATCTTCAAATGTTAATACTACCTCCTTCTATATCACAGTACCCAAATCATTTAGTCAAATTGTTGGGAATATTACCTTTTAAAGTCTTATAATGGATTCTTCCTTTTTCGTATCAATGTATCTTCAGTGATAGGCTGTTTTTTTACTATTGTTGTTATTGTTATATTTTATCTCTAATGTAGCTAGGTTCTTCCTGTAATGTTCTATTATGTGTTGAGTTTAATAAAAAATTTGTGATCATAAGTTGTATTTTTACACCATGTTTTAATAGTTTCTAACCCTCCATCTTACCTTTAAATATATATTATATTCAACACAAGTGAGATCATCTCTTAGTGTTGTCTGTTTTTCAATAAATTGTGATTTATTACTTAGGATGTTTTCTCATTTGTCCCTTCATTAGGCTGATGTCGGTAAACCATAATTGTCCCTAAAAAGCAAATAAAGGCACAGTTGTTAGAGTAGTAACCAACTGCAGTAACACTGTTTTAAAAATGCAAGTCACCATTGGATTTGAAGTGTATCTAATATGTTTTCATACCCATTCAAGGCCCCATCTATATCACAGTAGAATTGTAATTTTATGCAGTAGATATTTATATTAAAATGTCCATTACTGTTAGTGTTGCTAGGAACATCAGTTACTATCGTATATAATAGTAGAGACATAGGAGCATTTCGTGATTTGGTTGCCATTCGTACAACTGTCAGCTAGTCTATAAAATTAAGAAATTCTTTTAATGCTTTCCAGATGGCATGCTGGGTTTTTTTCTGATTATAAATATTTATTTAAATGGCTCTGATTCTCCCTTCCTCTTTCTATAAGGAGGAGATACTTCATTTGAGTCCAGGAGAGAATATTTTGGTAACCTAAGGGTTACAGAAATGTTAAATATCTCCTTATGGAACTGCCATGGTTGTATTTTATACTTGAACTATAAATCATGTATGCATTTAATTTTCATAATTGTGCATAAGCATTGTATTTACCACACTGAGTTTGCTCCCCATAAAGCTAGTCAGAATGTAATACAGAGGAACACGACCTCATAAGAAAGAATTTTTACCGTCAGCGTCTAGAGCAGAGGTGGCAAACCCATGGCATGGCGCCACCGCAGACTGCAGCATTGAAAGGTCTGTAAGAGGTTCGCCATCACTGAGCTGGAGTATTTGAATTTTGTTAAAGGTTTTCCTTTAGATCAATTATGCAGTATCAGTGTGTATGAGGTTTTCTTATTCTATCTTTAGTAGCCACTAATAAAAATTTGATCCAAAGAATCAAGGTACTTGGGAAATTTGTTTTATGTGTAATAATTTGTGAGTTAGCAGTTTTTTTTAATGGTATGTAATTAGGAGGAAGTAAAGCACCTTACACAGATCATATTCATGTCAAGCTAGGCTTCCCTGTTCTCCTTCCTCTGTGCTTATGGGAATAGTGCTGCCTGTGTCTATTTTGTGATGTAATAAAATTTTTAGAATTAACAGGCAATGTAAATTTTGATGTTCTTATACTAGTTTAAAATGAATTCCTAGAGGAAGATGTAAGTATTTATTTATATGAAAGATTCTATTTAAATGACTTGTTTGTACAGGCAGTTTTTTCCATAGCAGTGTGGAACTGTGAAAAATGACTGAAAGTTGAAATTGTGCAAAACATTAGAAATTATTGGGGAAAATTATTACCTTATAATTTTTGTCAACATATTAAAAATGTTATTGTTGGTAATGAGTGTATAAGTAAAGATACTGATTTAATACCCTGTAAGACATTAGAAATATTGAGTATTTTATCATGAAAGAAATTATCGAGAATACTGAGCAGTAATTACAGTGTCTTATGTAACTTAAAACCAAGAATCGAGGCTCAGCTGCCAACACTGTATCACTGTGTTTTTTTTTTTTTTTCCCTTGGGTAGGGTGGGGTGTGCCTTTTGTTTTGACAGGTCACTGTGGTTTGGGTCTGGAGTGTCCCCCAAAGATGCACAAGGCTCGGTGGCCAGCATCTGGCAACATGAGGTGTGGAACCTTCAGGGAGGGATCCCGAGGAAGGAGGTCAGGCCGTTGCAGTGTGAGTTTGGAGGCAGGGAGGTCTCCCTGGAGGCTGCCTTTGAAGGGGCTTTGGAGACCCCGCTCATGCTGTTTCCCAGCTGGGGCGAGGTAAGCGCCTGTGCTCCATCTACCACATTCCTAGCCACAGCGTTTTGCTCTGCCACATGGCCAAAAACAGGACCAACTGACCATGGACTGGAACTTTAGGAACTATGAGACAAAGTAAATTTTCCTCCTTTTAAATTGATTTTTCTTACGTATTTTATCACAGCAACAGAAAGACTAATAGAAAATTGGTCATTGCTGTGGGTGTTTCAGAAGCCTTTGGACTTGGCTAGAAAGGTTGGGAGGAGCAGGCTAGAGAAAGCCTACTGCGCTGTAAACGGAGCTTAAGTGGTGATTCTTGTGGCAGTGCAGAAGACCAGAACCCCATGCAAATGTAGAGTGGAAGTGGAGGCTCGAGAGGGCTCATTTCGGATGGGCACAAGGAGTCTGGGGAAATGCACTGCAGGCCGCAGTGCGATCTGGGAGAGAAGCCTCAGGCCTGAGACTGCAGGAGGTTGAGCTTGAAGTCATGGCCTGGTTTGTCTAGCGAAGGAGATGTGAAGGCAGGGTGGCATTCAGGCTGCTTCGGACCAAATCAGCTATAAGAATCAGGAAGAACAAAAGCAGCGCAGAAGTTTCTGAAAACTTTGCAGTTTTCCCAGAAAAGGGGCATGTTCAGAACTGCAGGGAAGGAAGGTAGGGAAATGAGTTCCCTGAAAAGCCAAGTGGTGACTAGACCTGGAGTTTAATGGCAAAGTATTTAAACCCAAGGCTCTGGGTTCATCCCCAGCACAATTAAACAAAAAACATGTATCTTGCACCTCAAAACAGATGCCTTAAAAGCACCTCACGAATCACCTGGGCTCCACCCATACGCTCTGAGGCCGTGTGGTCAGTGCTCGGGGTGCCACGGTAAGAACAACCTGCCCCTGCCCCAGTGAAGACCACGCATTTGTGGGGGAAAAGAGAGAACGGAAGTCACCATCTACGAACCTATTTTTCCCTAGAAAGGCCAGGGGCACGTGAACGGGACCTGCTCTCCCGGGCACACTGCTTCAGGAGTGTATTGGAAACGTGTTGGCGAAGGAAGCCGCGATCCCTGGGGAAGGAGTGGATAGGAAATGGAGCACGGCACAGTGCCGGGCCTGTCCTGAGCACCAGGCACCGAGTCTCAGTGAGCTCCCCGCAAGGGACAGACTCAGGTTTCCCGCGTCATAAACACACAGCAAACAAATCCAGTTAAAGCCAGGCGTGGCTCGCACCAGCAATCCCAGCGCTCTGCGAGGCTGAGAAAGAAGAATCAGAATCACAAGGCTGAGCCCAGCCCGGGCAACTGAGTGACTTAACAACACTCTGTCTCAGTATTTAACGAAGTGGGTGGAGGTGCAGTGCCGCGCAAAGGCTCTGGGTTCAATCCTGAGTTACAGAGTTAAAAAAATTACTAGCCTTAGTCTTGGTGTTGCCCAAAATGAAACCCAAGTTAGCTTGACTCCAACGTCTTCGTCTGTTCCACACTTTGTCTTTACTTGATATCTCCTGTATTTATTTGCAGGGTATAGAGAACCCTTTCCCGTCCTCGAGGTTCAGGAAGGTTTATAATTATAATCCCATGGAGAAGTTATTGGAATTCCAACCAGTTAATTCCAGTCTACCACTTCCAGTGCAACCCACGGCAAGAAGAAAAACACCGAGACATATATACAGTTGTGGGGAGCCAAGGGGTCCTAAGTCCAGCCAAGATGGTGGCTCACTGGAACAAAGGCCTGGACCCAGAGCCCTTCCCAGGTTGTATTGCTCCTCCGTGAGGGGAGTGGCTTGGGAATGAGTGGCGGGAAATACGTGACTACCATGACTACCATGAGCTGGGCTAGGTTGGTCTCAGATCATCTCCACGATATGCAGAGGGCAAGAAATGCAGAGGGAGCGCAAGCTGCATAACAAAGCCAATTGAAGAGATAAAGAGATAACTTAGCCAGCTCTATACATTATCAATACATGGAGATAGGGCCAAGTTTATCCAAAATGGAGATAGGTGCTCATCTTTTCAAGGACAGTCATCTCTGGTTTCCCACACAGGCGTCTTTTTAACTTTTTGAAACATGATCTATAAATCTCAAGTATGATCATTTAGCAAAACTTAGAATAAACATAGAATTAATCTTGTCTACACTTGAAATTTGAATAGCTTTTCTAAACAGCTCTACAATGTGACTTGTGCACTTTAATAAATGTACAGAAAATAGGCAAAAGCAATTCTGCCATTCGTAAGTAAATAAACTAGTACTGTATTTTTTTTCTGTTTTTAAAAAACATGGTTCTATATAAGTAAGAATATATGTTCTATTCCTTTGGCATGACAATATAAATAGTTTTTTCAAAGAATATGGTAGAAAAACGAAAAGATCCCTGGACAGAGGCCACTGCCTGGGGCCTGAGAACCTCTTCCCCCCTTTTCAGGATGTTTAATAGTTAAACAAGTTAGGACAGGAGAGTGGGCAGCTCCGTTCTACTCGGCTGCCTTTGCTATCTGGTTTAGAGTAAAAGTGGCACAACGATGAGCAGGGACATTTAAGTCACACATACACAGCTTGCTCTTGTCTTAGTTACTTTCCTTGTTGCTGGGACAAAAATATACTCAACACACAAAATTAAAGGAGGACAGGTTTATTTTGACTCGCTCTTTGTAAAGGTTTCAGTCCACAGTTGGCTGGCTTCAAGGCAGGGTGGCGTGGCAGAGGTGCGTAG
>RJWT010022110.1:0-17310 GCA_004365215.1 Cuniculus paca
ACAATCACGGATGCAGTATGCAGAATGGATTGAATGTGTGGTGGGAGGAAATGTAAGAGCATATTTGAGGAAAGAGGGTGACCTAACTTATGAAAAATGGCAAGAGGGAGATTATCTTATAGTTGGTGTGCAAAGGAACATAAGAGGGAGGAAAAACATGAAACATATTTCTTGACTGAGCATTTATTTGGGTGTAATGCATGGAAAATAGCTCATTTGGTGAAAAGACGATGAATTGATTTATGTATATACTGAATTTAGATGTACGTGGATCATCAAAAAGAACATATGTTCAGACAATTACATATATGTCTCGAGTTCAAAGAAAGATTTTTGGATAGTGGTTAAAATATGTATTGTTTATCACCGAGGTGCTAATTGAAGTCATACTGTAGCTGCAGGTGACATTTATCATGGAGAGGGTTTGTAGTAAGTGAACAGTAAACTAATATAGTGGTTTACTAATATGAGTATGTACTTAAGAGAGGATTCCATAAATAAGACGGATACAAAGATCAGAGAGAAAGAGGAAAAACAGGTGTGCATATTCGTAAGCAATGAAACCATTATAGCCTTAATCTTCCACATAGGACTTGAATTTCTCAAAACAAGAATAGAGTGGACATGGAGTCGGCTACTATACAGTCTTCAAGACTCAGGAGAATGATCAGGTGGTAGCAGATGATGGTGACTGATGGTGAGCAGGAGGGGTTTGTGCTATGAGTGAATGGCAAATTATTCCCAATGGTGAAAACAAAGAATTCTTCAGATGTGAGAGGATGAGAAACCTTCTTTTGAGAGGGCTACAGGAAAAAACAGTATTTTGAGAGAAGAAGCAAATTTAATTTAAGGTATTGGAAGGAGGAAAGAAACATTCAGTTAAGAAGGTCTGAATCTGGAGGGATTTTATGGAAAAGGACATGGCAAGTAGAAAGGGTTGGGAGAGGGGAGAATAACAGGTAACTGCATTAAGTGGAAAGCAACCCAGGGTATTATAAGGTGGTGATAGGGGAAATAATAGCAAACTAGAGAAGCTTTCTTTGGGCATTGATATGAGGGAATTGAAATAGATGGAATTAACTGCTAATGTAGTTGATAAAGTTGGGTCTGTCCCATATGTTAATATAGTTGATAAAGTTGGAGTATTTGTGATTCTTAGAGGATTATCTTTGATCAGTGATGGTGTCCGTTTCATAGATGATATAGTCATGGGAATAAGTGTACCAGGGCTTGGACTGATGGCACATGTTATGTGAGTGATCCAGTTTTCTTCAGAGTGGTTAAGGAATGTTGATTTTTATGTGACAGCACTGGAACTAACTTGAACATTTGCCAGAGCCATTTTTAGAGCACAACTGAAGATCTGAAACCTTCTTTGTTGCTTGAGTCGTAGTTTTGTAAGCCTTATTATTGTTGGAACCTAAAATGTTCTCCAATGGCCGGCTAATGGGCTTTGGGGAAGTGAGCGGATCATACACTGGCCTCACCAGTGGGTTCCACTGATGAGTTCATAGCTGAATAGGCTTTCAGGATCCAGTCAACTATGTACTGAATTCTCTAAAACCATGAGCCAAAAATAAACCTTCCTTCCTTTAAGCTTTTTTCTGAGGGATTTTATCACAGCAATGGAAAGCTGATGAATACATCCTTTAAATGCTCTCATCGTATGATATAATTTCCCCATCCTACTACTTATCAAGTAAATTATTGCCAATTTATGTAGTTTTATCCTGCAGTAAGAACTGCTATTTAAAGGACATGAATTTTCTTATCTACTGATGTATTTCCAGAAGCTGGTATAGTAACTGAATTATTTATACAACACGTGCATATGCATATATACTTTTGAAAACTAAAGGGTGTGGGTGGGCTAGAATATCCTGCAGACCTTTTAGCTTCTGTCTACAGAATTGTTATGTGCCTGTGCTCAAAGGAAGTTGTTCACATAATGGTGAAATTATTCTGCCCTCTGTGTCTAGGGGCTTGAGTGGAGCAGAGGGGTGAAGTTGCTTGTCAGTAGCTCACATTGATCAAAGCCAAAAGAGGGCAGCAGAGGGTCACAGACCAGAGATGATTTGACTTGGTGTAGAGTCAAGGAACTATAAAGGAAATACAAAGGAACTATAAAGTAATGAGAATTTTGGGTCCTTAGGACAAGAAAGGACAGTTTTCTTTACAGAAGCCTTTCTGGGTTGGGGGAAACAGTAAGGAAAGAATTGAGAAATCTTCAGGTCTAAAGAAGATGTCTAAAAGCAAACTAAAATCTTAAAATCAAGTAATAAACCAGGGAGTTGTTTGTAATGAATTGTTTTTCTACGAAGAGCATTTTTTACACTGGCACACCCTCCACTTTGTTTATAATATAACATGCGCCAAAGGTTGACTGGAAAGTGTGGCTAAGGGTGAGGGAAGTTTAGAGGTGGGAAGGGAAGCTCCTGGAATACAAGACAGAGGCTTCCAGAAAATGCTGGAGGTTTATGTCTATTTCTAATAGCTCGAAGGGAGAAGAACTGGGTCTACCTAGTGAGAGAGCAATGGAGAGTGATTTCAACTTAAAGCAGCATCATGCTCTCTTACTGTACAACCATTTGTAATCATGTGTACACATTTATTTTTCTCCTGTTTATGATCTACTCTCTTTCTGGGGTAAAAACCCTGTTATGTTTTATTACCATGGTATGCCCAGCATTAGTGTAATACCCAGCTTGTGGTAGTGTCTTAAGTTTTTGCTGGACAGATATATTGAATAGATTGGAGGGAGGTGCCCATCAAGGAAGGTATTTGTGATTGGATATACAGTTGGCCAAGATGTCTTATAAGGGTTATGGGGATCAGATGGATTATTACTAAAATGACATTTGAAGTCCTTTTCTATCATTCTATTACATTATTTCAAGAAATGAGTGTATAATCAATGACTTAAAATGGAGGCAATTATGAGTCTTTTGCTTATCAATATGGAAAAGTAAGAGAATAAATGTGGCTTGTTAGAGTAATGAAGATCTTGCAAAGCCGATAATAAAAACAGAACTGCAATTTGTAAGAGAACTGGACCTTAGATAAGTCAATGGACTAAAGTAAGTAAGTATGAAAATATTGAGAGACTAAAACAAAAGCAGATCTGAAAACATTGCTGTCCTTTTATCTTTAATACCTAGTATAGTACAGTATCTGGCACACAGCAAATGATCAATAAATATTTGCTGGATAAATGAATAAATGAGATAACTTTTAGAAAGCACATACCACTGTACGGTCTATATCAGAACACCCTGCTTCTCCAGCATCATTTGCCCATTTACAGCCTAGCGCCTTTATGATGTAGTCACTAAACCAGGCATGCTCCTGCTAACTGAGTGTGGGTATCAGATTGAGTCATCATGGAAAGCATGTTTAGTTTTCTGACATTGCCTATGAGTTGCTGTTAAACTTGTCTTTTAAGTATATACAAGAATAACTAACATGCATTGTGAAGACTCAATTTGGGTAAGTTTTCTTTACTTTCTTTAGTTTTATTCACTATCATATATTACTGCAAGTAAAATGTACATTTATTTTAATATTAGTTATTGAGTTGGACAGATGTGAATGTGGCCTCTGTGATTCCCAACTCTTGATGTTTATAAATTTTAATAATAACTTTCGAGTGTGATGGAATCTGTGATTTTTTTTTTCTTACTAATAGAATGAGGCAAAAGTGATGGGAAGTTGCTCCTGTGATTATTCTATGTTACATAGCACTCTGCCTTGCTAACAGATTTGTATAGAGTCTCTCTCCTGTTAGCCTTGAAAAAAACTAGCTTACATAAACCCTTAAGCACAAATAAATGAATTCTGTCAATAACATGAGAGATTTTGGAAGATGACTCGTCCCCAGAACAGTCCTTACTAATACCCTGTTTGCAAAAGACTTAACTAATATATACTAAGATTCCTGACCTAAAGATTGTGTGAGAATAAATTTGCATGGTTTTAGGTCACTAAGTTTGTGATGCTTTGCTATGAAGTATTGAAAACATATGGTTATTAGAATATAGAGTGAAATATACAGCACAACTCAAAAGAAGCTATTAGATTTTACAGCAATGAAGAAACAATACATGTCACATTTTAATGTCTGATATAGATCACTTAAGCTTTTTTCCCCCAAACTCTTGCTATACCCTTGTTTCATGTACAACCATTACTAAAAGTTCATCTTTATGTTCTATTTCTTAGAATCATTTACAACTAATAGCTATGTCTGGCCTGAAATTTCTTATTATCTGACAATTGTCTGATTGTTATGGGAAGGAGATACATTTATCAGCATTTTCCATGAGTTAGACTATGTGCTAAGTATCTTTATTGAAATTTGCTCACTTTTGCAATAGGGCCTTTAGACTTTAGTCCCCACACTGTACATCATAACATCTCAGGGCATTGCAATACAATATCCTGGGCACCATGAGATATTTTAAACTTCTGAAGGAAATACAGTTATACTTGACTTCTGTCAGATACCAAATGAACTATTAGCTTAAAGGAGCTTAGTTTCAACATTAGATTGTGCTGAATTCCTTTTAATGGCACAATATCTTTGTGAAGCTGAGATTTTAGGGATTTCTATGATACAATATGAACACTGCCCAAATATCAAAATAGAAACAATATGACAGGGTCAGTATCCAACATATTTCTAAGGTTTGAGAATTCACACAGCATTCAAAAAGCACATGAGTTTGTGATTATGGTCACTTAAAATAAAAATGAACATGCTATTTTTTAACAGAACCGATAGATGGTTACTTTGGTTTAGATGTGTCATGAAAAGGTTACTGGCACACTTAAGGGTGCTGTGAATGGGGACATTTTGAAAAATTTCCCAGAAAGAGTTTAAATCACAACCTTCAGTGATAATCTTTTAGAAGATGTATTTCTACTAACAAACTCCATAAACAAAAAAAATAAAGTCTGGACTGTAAAAATCTGTTTTTGAATAAGCTTCTGACTACAAGAGAGTATTTTCTAAAATTTCACTTTTAAAACATTATTATTTTTAATGTACAAATTTACACAGTACTATGTTATAATTTGGTGTGTATACATAGTGTGCAAAGAATGAATCAGGGTAGTTACCATTTCAGCCTTTTTAAATATTAAAACTATTTTTGATTGAAACATAAAAATTATACATGATAGCTAAATATGAAATCAACATAGAAGCCCATTGCTAGAGTTTGGGTCTTAAATACCCTTCAATGGCCCATATGCTAAAGGCTTGATTCCCAGTCTGGCACTGTTTGTAGGTGGTAGAACATTTAGGAGATGGGACCAGTAGAGAGAAGTTAATTCATTAGGGACTGCACTTGACTAAGATATTTGGACCCTGGTCTCTCCCTCTCTCTCTCCTTCCTGGCTACAATAAGGTTGCTAAAAACATGTCTGTTGAAGAGATAAATTCCTAGCTTTTCAAATTAATGGGCTGATTACTATTTGAGCAATTGATAAACTTTTTGGAATTAAGATTAATTTAGTTCTCTTTTTCACATCCTATATCAGAATAGTTTTTATAGAAGTAAAGTTAAAATTAAAAAATACAACTATTGTAAAATAGAATAAAATAATGGTAATATATTTTTGGTTTTAGGATAGGAAGTTACTTTTCAAACATAAAGGAAAAAATAAGTAAATAATGAGAAGAGGAGCATGGCAAATGAGTAAATCTCTGGAACATTTCATGGAAGGAAGAATTTAATAACCTTAGTCTAAAACTAGAGTTAAGCAATCAATCCAAGGAAGACAAATACCCTAATAGAAAGATAGGTTAATTACATGAGCAAATAATTCATAGGGAGGAATTAACTAATGAAACCCAGAAAGTCATATTCAACCTTAGCAGTCATCAAAGTAAAATATATAAAGAGATGTTACTCATTCAAAATTTTCAAATTTGCATGGTTTGAAAAATAGTGATATGCAGTTTAGGTGAGAGTGCAATTATGGTTATTCAGGTGGGAAAATTTGCAATACTGTATGTTATGGGAGTCTTAAAGTTTTTGTACCATTTGAATGGGGAATTTATTCTATATGAATATATTCTTAGAATACTTACAGGGATCCACTGAAAAACTTATGCACAGCAGATTTCATTGAGACATTATATTGTTAAGTGGAAAATATACATTTTAAAATTTACAGAATGCTCAATTAAAAACAATAACTATCTTTTTATAGAAAATGGACTGAAAAATATTTTGGTAGATATCTTTGATCTTTGTAGAATTCACTTTAGAGATTGCAAATAATTTTTATTTTTTATGCCCTCAAAAATTATTAAAATGTTGTATATATTATATACACAGGAAAATAGCAAACAATACCTAAAAATAGTCATGTGTCTTTCAAATAAAATCTTTACATTTAAAACAATGTTATAAGAGATAATAAGGGTCTTCATGAAGATTTTAATGAAGGGATTTAATATTCTCTAATGATCTCACTCTGAAAATGATATCTACTCTAAATAGGTGAAGTGATCATAGAATCACATTTGATGAAGAACTAAAATGGTTTCCTGCCTTACCAATAGTGAGGTTATAGTACTTATAACTGTGATAGTCTTTGATTAAATGAAAATGACTTTCAGGTTGAGTAATGGCAAAATGTTTTGCATATGGTGCAAAAAGTATTAGATCCATGTTCCTTCTTATTTTATGTTATTAAAGACTGCCTTCAACCTTAGAAATACTTGCTATTTAATTTAAATTATACATGTGTATAAATTATTCTTTTAAGTCCTTCACTGTTTGCCAACTATATATGCCTCTTAACCATAAATGTGGTAAACATTTTTTGGTAAATATGTCAAATTAAATATCAAGAAAGCAAAGAAATGAAATTCTCAGGATTGCTCATATTTATGATACTGCAATGTCCAATGGGGATCCTGGCTGCAGTTTACAAGTCATTTAAGGATATAACCCTAAATGAAATTGAGTCACCATATTTCAGAATCTAGTCCTCAGCCTTGCAAGACCAGGAATTTGGTCTTATCAGAACTTCAAGATAATTAGATGTTAGGAAATTGCTTCATTTCAATAAAAAGAGAGAGATATATAAACTAGAGTATCAATTTACCCACCTGTAATGAGAAATGTAGTTTTAGCCAGGATGGAATTACTCTTATCAGATCAGCATATTCTTTCCCTGTAGGCAATATACAAAGATACACTATCTAATCAGAATGTTCATCTAATGGAAACATTTTTTAATTTTAGGGAGTGTCTGCTAAATTAAGGTAAGAGTAACGACTACAAAAATAGTTTTACTACAAGACAGATAGCATTATCTATTGAATCTATTGACTTACAATCTCCATACTTGGAATATGTACTGACTATATTTACATAACTATTCCTCTTTCTGCATGCTATTATATCTTGTTTTCATAACTTTGTATCATATTTTTATTTAAAAATATTTCAAATTCTAATCTCAAAATTGAAACTCTAGCACTAGATTCACTTAAGCGATGTCCTCAATGGTTACAATTGTGCAAGTTGTTGCCTGAGCAAATGTTTTTGAACTTAGTCTTTTAAGAAATTTCACTATGTACTTTGTATAGTCTTTCTACAAAGTCATAAATTATGTTTTTCAGGTCAAACCAGTCTATAGCGCAGACTCCCCAGTATGTTAAGATACACATTTACAAAATTTACCTACAGTCACGGGGGAGTTTTCCATTTTTATCTGCCTTAAACATCCTTGTAACTATTTCTGGAAATCTCTACAGGTATTGTGCTCCCAAAGACTGATACTTATGAAGGAAGCATTGCACTCTGCAGATGCATTTCACTGGGGACGCTGCAGCTGCCCCTGTTCTCACTGGCACTGGGTCCTGCTCTCAGGTTGAAGTCTCCTGCCTGCTTCTTGCATTGCCCTTTGCTCCAGGAAGGGGTATGCTCCATTGCTGCCAAAGATGTTGCCACATAAGCAGTAGGCTAGGGGGATTTAGCAATCATTGAATTTAAATATATAACGATAATGGTCAACACTGTAAAAGAAATTTCTGGGGAAAGTTAGACCCTGAAGAAAAGGATCAGTAGGAGGCAAGAAAAAGATTGACAAGAGTTTGCCTTTGGATAGAACAGGATTTTGGAGGTGGATAAAGGAAAGGAAAAGATAAAAGAAAGAAAAAAGAGGTGTAGGTATAATTGTAGGAGGCTGATGCAGATTTGATGTTAGTACGTACAGTGCCTGTAGATGAACTGGAGATAGCCTCCCCTCTTTCCTGATGGAAGCATTCTCTATCCAGGGTATTGAACTTGAAGAACAGAATGTAAGCTAGAATTTTTGGTCTTTGTACCTTCATGGCCAGGTGCACTTGTGCATTTTTTGCACAGCCGTTTAAAGATTGGATGACATTTAAAAAGAATATTAATGAAAGATAAAATTAAAGCAGACTGGATATTTTTAAGACTAAAAGTTTTTGACATTTACCATTAAGTAAGGTATTTAGTAGCAATGAACTTTTCTTGATTGCTTGCAAAAATAAGAAGAGAAATGGGTTAAAACACTACATGTAGATTAGATTGATAGTGCTATCTAGTTCATGTTATATTAATCTAGCAATTCTTATTTACAAAAGAATCATAGTAGACAACACAATATGGCATTTTACACTCCACTCTGCTCTGTTTTCAAATTGTAACTTTGTTTTTCCAACTTGAATTTTGCTGCTAAGCACATCCGAGAGGCTGCTTCTATGCAAAATCTGCAGCTCTTGGTTCTGCAGCAGAAATGTTCCAGTTCAATATTACCTTCTCAACATTTGTGGCTGGTGCTGTTTGAATCACAATTAAAATATTTCCCCTGAAAACCATTGGGAACGAAGATGTTGGATTAACTTTTTCAGTTTTCAGTTCCCTATGTTTTGAAAGAGCTAGGATTTAGTTCTCTCTAGAGGTAAGATAGCAAAATATTTTAAACCTTTAAACCTTTTGATTTTGTCACTTTCCTAAAGTTTGTGGTATATCTGTATATGTGTGTGTGTGTGTGTATGTGTGTGTGTGTGTACATAAACAAGTTTGTGTTTACAGATGTTCCCTAGACTCACAATGGGGTTAGGTCCAATTAACTCATTGTAAGCTGAAAATATTGTAATATGAAAGCATATTAAGAACAATTGAGATGTGCTGTATACGTGTGCCAATTCCCCACATGAATATAATCATTACGTGCTACAAACATGCACTAACAAAATTGAAAGTTGAAAAAAAATGTCCAATCTATCAAACATCAGAGTTTAGCTTAACCTACCTTAAATGTGCCCAGAACACTTACCGTAGTTTACAGTTGAGCAGACTCTTCTAACACAAAACCTATTTTATAACAAAGTGTTGAATATTTCATGTAATTTCTTCAATATCTGTGTCAAACAATGCTGGCAACACAGTACACTACTGAGTATCAGTTGTTTACTCTCATGAGTTCATGGATAATTGGGAGCTGCAACTCACTGGTGCTGCCCAGCATGGCAAGGTGATATACCACCACATATTGTTGGTCTATGAAAAGATCAGATTCAAAGCATGAACTATGCTGAATGCATGTCATTTTTCTACCATTGTGAAATAAAAAAAATTGTGAAGTTGAACCATTATGTATGTATAAATATATGTGGATATATCCATGATCTATCTATCTATCTATCTATCTATCTATCTATCTCTCTATCTCTCTATCATCTATCTATCTCTCTGCCAGATTTGCTGTATAGATCTCAGAAACTTAAAAAAATATTGTTTCTTGTCACTTCCTCATGGGTGTTTGGTGTCTTTGAATTAGTATCACTGCATTGCAAATTCAGACTGTTTTCATTTAAGGTGAAATCCAGAGTTGGCTTTCTGTACTGTGTGGTAGACATGTGACACCTGAGGAGTCTGGAGCAGACATGGGAATGACAGAATTTTATCATATATACATGGAAATGATAGACTAGTAGGCCTTGGCAGAAAAACAAATATTTCACCTTTCTAATACACTGGTTTTTCTAGGCTCACTTAAAAACAATTTCTAAACTTCCTAAGGCCATTTTTAGGTTGTCTGGGCTCCCCTTCATGTCCCAACTCCCAACTTTTCCCCAAAGATTGGAGATGTGAGTGTGTGTAGGACAGTCATTCACTCCCATGAGGGTCTGTATATAACAAAGAGGAGGAAGGGCAAAGGTGCTCTTTATTGAGAAGATGGGGCATCTAGCTTGGCCTTTTGATATCTGAACTCCAAGATCTTGGACTTTAGGAGTCCAGGACTTACCTTCCTCATTTTTTACTCTTTCAGGCCTGTAACATTGCACTAAAATATATCATCTGCATCGCTGCTACTTAGCTAGCAGATAGCACATTGTGGGTTTATTTTTTGTCCTCCATTATTATGTGAGCCAATTCCTGTAGTATACTTTTTGTTTTTTTTGTGGTACCAGGGATTGAACTCACGACCTTGCGCTTGCCAGGCAGGCACTTAGGCCACTGAGCTAATCCCTGGCCCGCCAATTCCTGTAATAAATCTGTTATATCTTTATATATCTTATTGGTGCTGTTTCTCTGGACATAACTATTAGAATTAATATCTTATTATTTTTAATGTAGGTAGTCATAGATGTCTTTTTCATCCATGTATTTAGTTTTGTTCATACCTTTTGCCCTACTTTTGAAACTAGTCTTTAGGTGCAATGACTTTTGTTTCGCTAGAACAGTAGAAAAAACCCCTAATATCCTGGGTTTGAAACCCTAGGAAACATCTTTCAACATCCATGAGCCAATGTGGTAACCTTGTAACTTTCTGCTGATCCCATTTTCTGTCTTATCAACACATTTTAAAAATATGACATGATAATAGAAACTTTAGCTCTTAGTTGCTGTCTTACTTTTCTCTTTACTTAGACAAAATACCCAACACCCAAAGTTAAAGGTGAAAAGGTGTATTTCAGCTCACAGTTTGTAAAAGTTTTAGTTCATTATTGACTGGCTCCAAGGCAGGGTGATATGACAGAGGGGCCTCAAAGAGCAGAAACCGTTCATGGAAAACAGGCAGGAGGCAGCAAAGCAGCAAGCAGCAGCCACCTTCCTTCTTTCCCTTTCTAATCCATTCAGGTTTCAAGCTTATTGACTGGTGGTGCCCACACCCAAGGAGGCACTCTTAATCCTATTAACCCAGCCACCTTTGTAGCACCTCATCAACAATGGCATGAGGCTTTGGGGGAGGGGGCATCTACATGCAACCAATAGCAGTTGCTTATATCTGTAAGAATGAACTGCCTTGATTCTGTAGCCCACATTGGGATAAAATATTGAACATTTTTCTGACTCTTGATCATAATATCAAATTTCATTCCATGAGGCTTGAACTGATCTGTATCTTTCATTAATGGCTTATGAAAGTACTAATTTTATTACACAATAAAACAACAGTAAAGGTTATGTTAGCACATCATTAATAAGGGTAAAGTGCCTTTATAAGAACTATAACTTTGTAAAAAGTCATAATAATAATATAACAGCATTTGAAGTATAAAATGTGTTTTTTTTTCTATAGCTCTATTCTAGATAAAATCACATCACTATTGTGGTAAAATAGTAGACAGTATTTCCTGGTAGTAAATAACTTATAAAAATTGGCATAAAAGAACTGGGGATATAGTTCAGTGGCATAGCACTGCCTGGCAAGCACAAGGTCATGATATTGATTCCCAGTACAAAAAAAGAAAAAAAAACTGGCATATAAAATAAATTAATCCTTGATGTAAAGGAAACAAAGTAATGATGAGGCTGATGGTATGTGTTTTCAAAGTCCACAAAGAAAAAGGCTAATAGATCCCAGTAGTAGAAAGCTGGAAATCATATAAGACAACCATTAACTATGCTGAAGAGTAAACTGTGATGTGTTTATAATGTTTTCCTAAGGCCCGTTGGTAACATTTGGGAATGCAGTACCTATTTCTTCTAACTTTGTCTTAAAACATTTTATAAAACCTAAGTGGTTGTACTCATCCTATCAAGATTTAGGCCTCTTTTTCAACCTCAGTGCATATTTCTGGTGGCAATAAATTGCAATCATTTAAAATATTTTATTATTATATATTTAAAATTTCTTACTCAAAATCTTATTTCCTGCAGGTCTTTTAAAACTTCCATACATGAACCTTGTTATTACAACTTATCGTCTTGAAGGACAACATCTTACTTCTATGGTGAGAGGCTCTTGCTGGTGCATTTCATGTGAGTACTGTTGGAGTGGAGTCTATTTTCAATCTACATATGGGAAAAGATTTTTCTCAGTGTTTATCGTGGTCTTTGTTTGCAGCAAATGACATTTATTGAGGATAACTCTGAACTGAATTCTAGTATATACCTAATCCTGTTGTTGAAAATAATCTACTACTGAATCTACCCTATCTAAACATTTTATATAGAAGTTTGGTTGCCTGTCACTATCAATCAATGTTTCCATATCTGTAACAATTCAGCCAATGTCATTCTAAGCCAGAGGAAATAGCATTATTCACAGATATGGCAGTATGTTTCACAAAGTACAAATTATTTATGGGTGATGAGAAGCATTCTTCATTTTTATAGCCACTTAATTGTTTTAATAGTGAAGTTAGCCTTGACTATGAATTGGATCCTTTTGAGAAGCTTATAATGAAAAAAAATGTTCTCTATTTCCAAGGGTTGAAGGTACCAGGATACTACTTTGACTTGACTTTGATTGTTCCCAGTTGAAGATTTAAAACTCAGTGTTAAAGAAAGAATTTATTTTCACTGAAATATGGAAATTGATGACTATATCTTTTAACAGTGTAGAGTTTTCCCAATGTCTTTCTCTATAGAGAATCTTATCAATGGTAACTAAACAAATACATTACATATTTTCCTTTACATCTTCCTTGACTACTAAAAGAAAATGGCATATTCAGGGTTTTTTTCAGAAAATTATTATGCTACCTTCTTTTACCCTTCTTACTTTTAATGAAGATGATTCAGACACAGTAAAATGGGAAACATGGCTTACAAATAAACAAAAATATTTGACAAGATATTTTGAAATCACATTTAAAAATAAATCTTTACTGTGTAAAGGTCTGATAAAGTTACTGAACAAAAGTTCTATCAAGTATAGAGGATGACATTAACTCAGCTGTCTCTCAGAGTATAGTAAAGAAAATTTGGATTTTATTTTTCTAATGGAAATGTGAGTATCATTGGATCCAACATTTGTGATGGTTATTACACCAAATAAAAGAATTTAGTCCATTGATTAGCTCTTGGCATTTCATCACAGTTGATTTTCAACTCTGAGTCAGAGCAAATAAATGTAAGGGAAATCTTTATCTATATTAAATGGTATGAAGATTTTAAAAATAAAATAGAAATGTGCTCCTTTTTCTTTTCTTACGTAAGTGTGTCTTTTATTGTTTACTCAATCCAAGGTCTTTCTTTCTTTTTCTCTCCATTTCTCTCTCCTTCCTTCCTTCCATCCTTCCTTCCTTTCTTCTTTTCTTTTTTGGTGAGGGGAATCAAACCAAGGGCCTCAGGCAAGCTAGCATGTGTTCTACCACTGAATTATGTCACCAAACCTTTTTATGTTTTAAAATTTTTTAGACAGAATCTCAGTATGTTGTTCAGGCTGGCCTTGAACTTGTGATCATTGTATCTCAGTTTTCTGAGTAGCTGGGATTACAGATATGTGCTTCCATGCCAGGCTTCAAGGTCAATTTTGATTTATACTTTTAATTTTTCTTTATTTGCAGGAAACTTTGTAAAGCCAACAACATTTGAAAATAATTTTATCAATCAAGTGCTAGACCTTCTGATTGTAAAAGGAAGTGGAAATTTAGTTGGAGGGTCAGGCCACATATATCTATAAGTTCAGCAGCAATTTGATAATTAAAAACAATAGCAATAATTTATGTAGTTCACAAAAATAGTAAGTAAACTGACTGACATACCAATTTCAGTTTTTGAAATCCTTGAGATCTCATAGTTTGAAATGATTTTGTCTTTCCAGGTGCCTCTGGAATTCAGCTTCCCTTAATGTAAACTAATAATAGGCAAGAAGTGGTTAGAGGAAAGAAGACCTGAATTTCTGGCTTATTCTCATGGGTGATTCACTTGAAGAAAATATCCTCCTCAAGTTTTGATTTCCTCATCCATAAAATAAAGAAAATAATAACACGGACTTTTGGCAGTTTGATTTGATTAATGACCATAAGTAATGGTACCTCTGTAGCACCCTTTTTCTCCTCATCCTTTAACTATGGGGTTGGCAGATGATTTACTTTGAGCAATGAAATGGTAGCAAATTTGAAGTAATCTGAGATTTGAACAAGTTTGTCTACCCTTTCTCTTGTTCTGCTCCCTTTATCATGAGAACACCTACAGACTAGGAGACGAGACATTCAGAGCAGAGTCAAGGCAGTTCACTTTGTGGAGCCAAAGTCAAGAACATAAAAAGCTCAGGTAAGATAGTGGGAGCTGCCTAGTGACTTGCACGATCATAGATACATGAATGGACCTTGCTGTGCACGGCTCAACTGTGCAGCCAGTACTCTCAGCTTGTGAGCAAAGCTGAATAGTTATGATTTCATACCACTAAACTTTGGTGTTGGTTTGTTATGCCGCAGTGGCTAGCTGATAAAATACTTGACTATTACTGTGAGAACTCAGATGAAACATATTAATGTGTTTTGCAAACTGTGGAATATTGTACGTATGAGTTTAAAAATGCTTAGGATCAATGAATTATTGAAGATGAGAATACAGAACAGGCACAAAATGTAGATTTTAGTTATTTGTAGCATCCAACTGCTCAAATTATTGTTTAGTTTGTTGTTGATTTTATACATATTGTGAGTACATGTTTACAAAATAGCAGTAATGTATCTACTTTGTCCAAATAGTTTAGAAATTATAACTTATAAATGATTGCTAAATAAATGAATAAAGGAAATAGTAGCAAAGTACCCAAAGCTAAAATTAAGTATAAAGAAAGTGACCAAATGATGTTTATTTAAATCATTTACATTTGAAAATTATATTAGCAAGGAATCAAGTTTTTCTTTAGCAAGTTATTAGTAGCTTAGTTTGACTAAAGCTAGAGCTGAGAAAAATTGAAGAAGAAAAGTATGCATTTGTGATTATTTGAAATTAATTTATGGCATATTTTACATTGCTGGAATATAAAAAGTAGATACTTCAAACATAAATTAAAAGCTTGTATTTTTGAGTGGACCTTGTGTTTCTTAGTAGACTGTCCTGAAATTTTAAAGTAAATTTTCTGAAGTTTGAAGCCTATTTTCTCAGCAAAAACAATAATATTTTCTTAGGATAACTCACAAATAATATATTTACTGACAATAATTTAAGAAAAAATTTTTAGATGCTTACATGGGCTTTGTCATGTTCCTGAGGACAGAGATGCATTAGTAAACAAGACATACTAGTCTTATCTTCATGAAACTTCCATTTCATGGGGGGGGGCACAAGAATAGCAAGATACCTAAGTAAATATGTAATACTGTATCTGACAATAAGAGAGAAGAACAAACCAGAGAAGAGGCATTGAGTGTGGCAGTGGGGGTTGTAGTTGTAATTCAATGGTTTTCACTGCAGCGGTTGAAAAAAATGGGTGATGCACAGCTGCAAAAGAGCCATGCTTTGAAAGATTACTTCTGGCCTTTGGATGTTTAGTGTATCTAGCACAGTGCCTTAAGTAGTTCTTGTTAAATTTAATTCAATTTAACTTATTAAAGTGAAGTATGATTTTATATTGTTCAGTATTTGAGGGGATATGTGAAAGACATTTCCTTAAACCTGAGAAAGAATAAACTGTATAGGTTCTTTCCTATGTTGATTGTTTTACCCTAAGCAGTCCATGTTACTTCCCCATAGCCATTTTCCTTTCATTGCAGGCATGCTTGACTGACCAACTAGGCACTAGCTATAAAAACCAGAGGGGGAGAAATTGCTTTAGTAGACTCAAAGTCAGGAAAGAATGTTTCCTCCATCGTGAACAAATAAGCTGCAGGTGCTGAGTGCTGCTGCTTGTGGAGATCCCTGAACAAATCTGAGAGCCCATAAAGACAGGACAAGCTTAAGGCTGAGCTACAGGGGAGATGTGTCAGAAAAGTTTTTAAAGTGAGTCATGCAGTGTTGACTTTACCTCAGTATTGTGCTTAGGTATGGGAAAAAATCATTTATCATTGCTTCATTGTTAAAGGGTGCTGAGGGTTCGGCTGGAGAACAGTCTTCTGAAGCTCCTGGAGAAGATTTGTCTCTGGTTAATGCTGTTCAGAGATTTGGAATTTCCATTTTTTTGAAGAACAGAGGTTTGCAAACATATCTAAAAACAGAACATAAGCAATTTGAGATAGGGGTTCAGCATTTCCTGCAGAGTGTGGTAATTCATCCTTTATCCACAAAGTCGGGAATAATTTTCAGAATGCAGGGGCTACCCAAATTTCTGGACAAGATCAGGAAGCTTGTTCCTGGGAACTAAATAGGTAGGTGCACATCAAAAATATTTTTTTTCTGACTGTATAAGAAATTATGATAATGAAAAAGGAAGCTGGAAATTAGACATTTAAGAGTCAATTTAGAAATTGAAGTAATTGGTTCATCTTGAGTATGGTAAAAAATATTAATTGCAAGGCCTGTGATAGTATTTTTGAGATAATTTTAGTCAGAAATCTTGAGAATTTAACCTTAAGAGAACATGAAACCTAAAAAAGAGGTGAAGAGGGTAGAGATTGACAACTTGTTTTAAATTCCTTTAATTTCCCTAGATTCCTTCCTCACCTAGATCCTAATTACTGACCATGATGTGACGTTGTGGTACTGGGTTTGCAATTCTGTGCACAATTGTCCCCTTTGCATCCTCTTAGCCACTTTTATTATGGGAAACTATAGAGAAATTAGGAGGCTAAAGGAAGGAAAAGGGCTTGCTGCTTCCTTTTGTTTCCTGATCCTGTTAGGCCACCCTAGCATGCTACTTTGTTCTGAGGACAGTCATAGGTTCCAGCAGCAATAGGTGGCTCTGCTTCCCATTTCTTTTTCACCTTCTCTGTACCAGTCTCACTGCATCTTTTAAATTGCCTGCAATAGACAGAAAGTGCCTCATTTATATAAGTCTGAGATACAGCTCTGTAGACTCCTCTCAACCCTCAAGGCACCAGGACCACACAGAAGCACTCTTTGTAAAGGATTGCATCCTGGTTTCAGAACTTTCCCTCTAAGCTTCTAAGGTCTTAGGACCTCGGGATGTCTATATTTG
>RJWT010022111.1:0-17306 GCA_004365215.1 Cuniculus paca
TTATTTAGTTATTCTTAGGTCAAGACGTTGAGCTCAAAGGACAGTGGTCATACTATACAATTCTACTTTATTCCATACACTTTGAGTCTGTACAAGTAAATAAAAAGAATTATTGTTGTGTCTGAAAGACTTCACATAAGTTAATGGAGAGTGGTAGATGTAAACAGGGAAGAAGAATGACCCACTGGCTTCACAGAATCTGCTACTCCCAGTCCTAGTCTCCTGAGCATTCGGTCTATTTCTGTTCCACAGGTGTGCTGAACATTTGAAGATTGTATGGAGGAATCCAGCTCAAGGTGCTGTTGGGTCCACCAGCTTTTTTCATACTCTGAGGCAATTCTCAGACACATATTTTCGTTTTTTTAGTACTTGGTGAAAAATGTGTGATTTTTTTTTAATGTTTGATGTAGATTAAGATGTGGAAGTTTGACTAGGAAACGTTAAAAGCTATTCTCATAAACAGTTCTTTTTATTCAAGGAAGTTTGAAGGAAGGCTGATTGATAGCTTTTATTGATTCAAAGTGTACCAGTTTTTGGTACCAGGGATTGAACTCACAACCTTGTGTTTGCCAGGTAGTCGCTTATGCCACTGAGCTAAATCCCCTATGAACATTTGTTTCAGAGTCTGTTTTCTATTCCTGTGTCTGATCTCTCTCTATGACCTTTTGAACCATTAGAGCCTTTAGTCTGGAAAGGAATTAAAGGAGAGTGCGGGGAGGTGCCCAACAGAAATTGACTGTGTCGGAATCCGCTACCAAGTGAAATGTGCATCTGTCAGTGGGCTCTCCGTGACGTGTAGAGTATGAAAGTATGTCTAAAGAAGCATGCGTTTCCTCAGCACAGGGCGTTTGTCATATTCCACAAGTCTACAAAAAACATTTACAATGGAAATAGTTATCAATATTTTAATTTTTAATATTTCTCAGCGAAATTTATGAGACATACACAGTATATTACTGCAAAATAATTATACTCATGCAGCACACATAAATATGTGTGTAAGCCCCACTCTGAGTCATGTAGGATACTCTATATTTTTTTCATAAACATACATACTCTGAAATTTTTGGTAATATGCAGAATTATAGGCATCACATGCACTGAAGCCACATGTTTGCCTTTCACCTGTATGGTTCATATTATTCCTCTCACACTGGAAGAGTAATTGTAAATAAAACACTTCCCTTTGAGGTTATTCATTTCATTTGTTTTTAGTTCTCAGCCTAAAACCCTTTTCTTGCTTACAGCAATTTCACTTCATTTTCTTAGCGACCCACCAACACTGCGCAACCTTAGGTGTGTGGCGTTTTTCATTTTGTTTCCATGTTGGGGCAATTGCTGTTCTAGAGAGATATTTTTTCAGATCAAGCCTTCATTGCCTTTGAACTCCTGTTCCTGCTGGTAATCAGAAAAGCAGAGAATGCAGAGTGTCCCAAAGGGACCTCTTATTACCATTCAGTTTCTTCCTTATATGATTGTTCTGCATTTATAACTTTTCTTTAAGAATAAGACTCAGGAAGATCATTAGTGATCTAAAGCTTGAGGGGCAGAAATATTCTCAATTCATTTGCTTCTGAGAATTAATCATATTGGGCTTGATTTTTATCAAGAAGTTAAACATGAAGTGAGTGGTAGAACAGGGCCCCAGGCCATGATGGAAATTAAATGACTACCTCATCTCTACTCTAATTCAGATCTTGGAGTTTATATTTCTTTCTGCCTATTTTGCTTGTCAGTTTATTAAAGTAGATATTGGCTTCATTAATTCCACTTGTTTTCTCTGGATGTATTGGAACTTTATTTTGTTCTAAATTGAGATTATTTTAATATGATTTTTACTATATCATGGGGAATATGTGCTTTACAATTGCATTATAAATTGGCAATGACTGGATCTGGCTTATCAGTAAAATAGTTTTAGATATTACTCTGGCATGGTTGTGCTTTTGTTAAAATGTGGATTTTGAAAAACATATGAATTTTGTGTTAAATTAGTAAATTGTTTCATCAGGAGATAGTTACAAATTTTAAAAATATGAAATATCCAGTTCTGCTCCACTAAGTTGAATGTTTTATTGGCAATTAATATAGGCCTAAGAGGCATAAAAGTTATTATTTAATATATTTATAAAAGGCATGACCTTACTTTGGAAAAACCAAATACATGTTTAAAATGCCCAGGATTATATATTCTCAACAATTACAGGACTAAGTACTAAGAATAAAATTGGTTAGCAAAACATTGTTCTTAGGTTAATTTTTTAATGTTCTCTGAAATTGAGCTGTGTTATGTATGTTACCTCTCCTTCCCTGTTCTAATTACTGGCCTGTACAAGTGTTTATAAATTTTGAGTTTATTTTTCAACCAGTGATATTATGTAATATAGTGAGTGATAATGACATTGTTTTCTATAGAATGTCAAAAATATGAAAACAGTAAGCCATGTTTTCATCAGTTATTCAACCGTGAGTCAGGCAAAAGTTGCTGGGAGAAGTATCGTGACTAAGAAGTATTACACAAGGAAGCCATATGCTAGAAGAATGAATCATGAGGAAGACTGATACAGTGCCAAGGTCTGGCTAGGACCAGACAGCTTGTGACCAGTGTACACACTGGGAAGCCCTGTATACGTGCAGTGAACACTGCAATAAAAGAGAAAGGACTTAAAACTGTGATGCAGCACTAAATAGTCAGAGAAACTGCCAAGATGTAGGCAGAATGGAAAGGAAAGGTGATAAATCAGAGAAGATAAAGCTATTTTTGTTGAGGCAGGAGGATAAAAATGAAAGAAGGAAACACGTAGCATACTAAATTGAGTGTGCAGATTTTAGCTCCATGAAAACCAACACAATAAACTATTCCTTTGTAAAACTATAAATAATACTTTAAAATTTGGAAAGTTTTATATATATATATATATATATATATATATATATATCAAAGAATAAATAAAGACTTGTAATTTAGTAAGTGATTGACTAAAGGTTCAAAATAAATATGTTCACAGACTTTAAAAAGGAAGGATTAAAGTATGGGTAGATAATTACAGTAGGTAATGTGGTAGGAAGAATGGTGGCTGCTAAATACATCTACATCCATATCTTGGAATTCTGTGGATAAATTAGGCTATATATAACAAAGTACAATTAAGACTAGATAAGGTGGCTAATCAACTGACCTTAAAATAGGAAGATGATCTTAGATTATTAAGGGGACTCCAATGTCACTGCAAGGGTCTTTGAAATGTGGAAGAGCAGTGGAAGTGTTGGTATCAGAGTGGGCTGTAGTGGGAAAGTCTTGACTGGACATTGATGGCTTTGGAAATGGAGGAGAGCTACGAGTCAAGAGATGCAGACAGTCTTCAGAAACTGGAAAAAGCAAGGAAACAGACTCTAGAGACTCCCAGAGAACCAGTCCTGTAGATGCCTAAATTTTGGCTCAGAATTATAGTAGTAACAGACAACGATAGAACTATTAAGGAGAAGGAGAGATGAGTCAGTTGGAAGAACATTGGTACTATCAGAAGTGCAGGCGCTTTGTTTATCTAGCTGGAACACCTTGCAGAAAATGTCTCACTTCTGTGGGTCTCAGCTTTTTCATCAGTTACTACCTTAGTGTCCAGGAAGGCTGGTTCTTCATACAAGTGCGCTGGTGGTCTTCCTTCTAACTTTGTCATTTATAATTTCTTTTGCAGGGTATAACTTTGTTCTCTAGTGGTTTCATTTGTTGTATATTTTCTCTTATGATAAGCACATTTTTCTGCTTAAGACCCAGTTTTTCCAGATTATAACAATACTACCGAACAACTCCTTAGACTTGTTAAAATGAATTCAAACAAATTTATCACATTCACTTTTGCCCCAAATTCCATTTAAACACCTCAGTTAAATTTAAACAAGTAAATGCCTTTTAGATATCTGAAACATCAATTCCATGCTTTCCCAGTTTTCAATATGCATAATGTTATCCTATTTTCATCATCTTTATTGAGAGGAGGGTTAAAAAGAAAATTACATTTATCGAGCAATCGATGTATGTCGACACTGCTATTTTCTTAATTATGAAATGGAGATTTTAAAAGCAAAAGGATTCATCACTACTAGAGAGTGGAAGATACTATATTGAAAATAGTAATTGATAATTTTTTTCCTGTAAATTGCCATGGTAATTATTTTAATCCTTCTGACCTGAATAGCAACTTTGTCTTATATTTTCCTTTAGGTTTTGATTTGTCTGTTATTGTTTTTCAAATGACATTTTAAAATGTAAAATCTACCCTTATCTCACAGACCATGAAAAACAGGCTTGATTTGTCCTGCAGAATGAATTTGGCCTATAAAGCATGGTTTACCAGCTAGAACAAATAGAACATTGCTGAATTTTATCCAGAGGGGGGAAAATATTCTTGAAATCCACACTTTGTTGAGAAATGAGAGTGTTTTTCCCTTTCAAATAATGAATATTTCCTTTCATATATCAATAATTATTTCTGTATATCACAGAAAAGGAAATTTAAATGATATTCAAAACAAACAAGACAGAGAAGTAGAAAAATCTTTTGGAGATCAAAAATTGAATGGAGGAAAGAAAAGTGAGAGAAATAAAAATGGTTGGATATGACGAGTCTTGCCCCTGTCTCACTTCTCAAATCACAAAGGTATCTAATGAGACTTTGAGACAAAGGGAATTTAAGAAGAGAAGCACTCGTTCTATTCTTCCCAATGTCTAATTTAAGGCAATTATTAGAAAATCATCACATCGGAAATGATTTAAAAGTAGTAGACCATTCAGTATAAAGTGTTGCCTGACAAAATCCCTTCTGGTATTCTTAGCTGGTTAGTACCAGCTTATGGCAGATTTAGAGATCCCCAAATGTCCTGGTTACAGGACACTAAAATTCCGAGAGAATTAGAAAGAACTCTGGTATTTGAAATAAGAAGGCAAATAGTGGGTCAAGAAGGAGGGTTTTGGATGTTTTGTGTTTGTTTGTTTTCCTCATTCAAATAATAGTAAAAAATTACAATTTAAAAAAATCAAATTAACAAACATGGGGCCAGCAAAGAAGTATTATGACATAAATGAAAGGGAATATGGTCCAGCAGGTTACAAAGAAGAGCTTTTTGAAAGTGACCTTCAACAGAATTCAAGATGATAAGCTTCTATTAAATAGGAGTAAAATAAGTCAGAAAAGGACTTCTGTAAAATAAAGGAAAATTAAAAAGAGACTAAAATTATAAAATAAATACGTGTGCATCATAGTAGGTGTAGAACACACCGTATTTGACATTACATAAAATTCAATCCAAATTCAAGACGTGGACGATAAAATAAAAAGAAAAGACATAAGAAAGAAAATTAAAATGCTGAGAAAAGACCGTGGCAATTGAAGTCAAGTTTTTTTTTTTTTTTTGAAGAAATTCAGAAAAACCACAGTGGAGAAAATTTCAATCAGCAGTATTGAAAGAAAAGATTACTATTAACCAGTGTTTACCCGGTACGTAGACAATGACTGACTGACACGTGCTAGTCTTTCAATAAATAATTTCTGAAAAGATCAATTAATGAAAATGAAAGACTTACGTGAAGAGAACTTTAATCAAATGCTGAAAAATGGTAGTATGTAGCTATTCTTGTATGATCTGAGAATGGAACATATTGATTTAAATGCAACATATTGATTTAAAAGGTTAAGCCAAGATTTACATTAGTGATTTAGGCTGTTTAGACCTGGAAATTAGGCTGTTTGAGTTCAGTCTTGGAAATTAGGGATTTTGATATTTGAGTATACTCATTCCCCATTTCTAAGTAGTAGCTATTTCTTAGGGTCAGATAATATCGTTTAGGCGTTGCTTTTGTTCCTTCCGAAAACCTGCTTTAGTGTTTGTGTTACTTATGTTGTTTCTGACCCACGGAAAGTAGATGATGCATTTCGCTCCCTGAAGGCCCAGGATACAGACTCGCTCTGCGGTTCGCGATTCCAGGTTTCTGCGCATTCTTCTTGGATCGCTGTTTCTTTTCACTCTTCCTAAGTGCTTTGTAGGATCCACATATTTTAGTCTACTCTCTACTGCGTGATCTTTGGCTCACACTAACTTTCATAATCAGGGTAATTCCTATACTCAGTCCTGGTGATTCTGCTCCCAGGATTTTGGGAGAAGGTGGACTGGCCCGGATTGCGGCAACGTATGCCTCGTTTTAACATCTGTAATCAAAATGACTTTGCTGAACTGTTTCCTAAAAGGCCCTTAAAAGATGCCAATACAGCGACGTCTTTTCAAGAGGCTGACTTTCTGAAGGCTACTGTTTATAAGACTGGAAATCGTGTACTGCATTTGTGCGTATCCAGGTTTCTTGTAAAGCTAACACGGTACTTCTTATAAAGCTAACATTTTGTCATCCGATCAGGTTGTAACATTTTATGGTATCTTGTAATTTGTAGCAGAAATATGCCATGTGAACTTTTAAAAAGTTACTATTAGCCTGTTTTTCCAGAATACTGAAGACTTGTATTGGGCTGTCAAATTTCTAAAATAATCGTCTAAGAGAAAATCCTGTCGATACAGCAAGAAGAAGACCCAGTGGGGACAGCGCGGAGCTCCAAATGCTGCTCAAACCCGCTGAGCTGTGAAGACCAGGGCGACGGTACTTCGCTGTGGCTGGAATGTCTTCTGGGAGTGCATGATTAACGGTGTCGGGACACAGTGATGATGAGGGCCCTGGTCAAGAACCGCCCTGTCGTGTACGGTAGCTGGACAATGACTTTGCCAGCCAAAGCCAAATCAACTGATTCCCTCTCTCAAAACTACTAGCCATGCTGTTGATTTGAGACTGGGGAGAGAAAATACCCTCAGATTGCCTGGATTTTGCGATTTATAAATATCTGCTGGCATGATAAAGACAGGTTTATTATTCATGGAGCTTTTTAACCTCAACTTTCATTCCCCAAGTTAATTTTTAGTGTTAACAGCACAGTGATTAAAAGCTGGGGATTCACAGGGCAGGATTTTGACTCCGTCTCCTTCTAGCTCTGTCCTTAGCCACAATGCTGGGTTTTCCACGACTCAGTTTCCTCATTTACAAATGAGAATCCTGGGAGGATCTAAACCCTGCTGAAGACAGTGTTGTAAATGAGAAAACTCTATGGAAAACCTTTACAATGCTGCCTGGTTAGAAGTACTTGACAAAGATTAGCTAGTAATACTTTTGCTTTTGTTATTATTAATAATGAGCCTGTCCTAGGCTTCAGTGAAAATCCTCTTAAATCCATTTCATTTTCACAGTTAAGATACTGAGTCCCTTTAAAGGACTAGAGCACTAATCAAGCCACATGTTTTAGGGTTTCAAAAATTAAAAATCTCTTCTTAAAGGGATAATTAAATTGACATATATGTATACACAATACTTAACTCTGTAAGTCTTAGGTTTTAAAATGTACACTAAACTGTATACATCACCATGTAATTTTTAATTAAAAAAGTAATGACTGTAAATTTAAAAGTAGTTAATTTTTTCTGTTAAATAATTGGGTTCTCTGTTTTGTTGGAAAAGAGCTGCTTCAACTGTAAGCATCTTTTCATAATTTTTCTTCAAACCAGTCCTTGCTAGTATCCTTTGGGCCTTTTCATTACTAATTATAAAGTCTTTTCTCTCCTTTATAACTGTGTGAATGAGGAATTGTGAGTTTATAATTCAAGTGAACAACCCCAGATTATGTGTTTTGTTGACATAGAAAAATGACAGTGACCCAATATTCCTTTTTTATTTGTCATGAGACACATTTAACGGAGAATCTTAAATCTGTCATTTTGTTTTGTTTTGTTTTGTTTTGCTTTGCATTTTCTCCCCAGAGCCAATTATATTTCAACCATCATACTACAAAGCCAGTGAAGCCACAATGTCCTTTTGTTGTTAGAATATAAGAACCCAAGATTTAGACGAGATTCAGACTGACAGGCAGTCCCAGATCCTTCGAATCTTTGGCCAGCTCTTTCCTAACTGATTAAATGCTTCTTAGGTTTCTCTATTTAGACATACCTATTTGTTTGGTATGTATTTATTTGTTATAAGAATATTTTTTTAAAATTATATTTGGTTTTGAAAAGAGCATTTCCCTCATGGTGTGTCTTTTTATATACAAATACATATCGGAATTATTTTCATAATGACTGAACTCTTAATCTTTTTTAAAAATAGATTTCTAAAACTCCACTTTCATTTCCAAATAATGAGAGCATTTAGAATGACCTTGGACTTTAGAAAAGTTCCCAAATGAAGGATATTTGACACATCTACCAATAATTATATCTTTGGAAAGTCATTTGTTCTTGAGGGATATTAAAAAAAAGTTAGTGATTATTTTAGATATACTCATTAAAATGACTATATGGTACAGTTGTGTATTTCTACAATATGGTAAAATATTAGGCTACTATAACTTTTACACCTGAATTAGCTCTATTATTATTTCCAAGAAGGTATATTGTAGTCTCAATAGTTGATTTGTTTAATCATTCATTCAATTATTATTTACTTTATAAATCAATATTTTAAATTATGTAATTAGAATAAAGAATAAGCGAGGTCACTTTTTTTCGGAAATTCAATCTTTAGTGAAAGGAAGCAAGTTAACACGTAGTGTGTCAGCAAGAAAAACTGCTTAAAAATAAAGAAAATATACAAGAAATAGGAACACATGAAGGGTAGGAGCGGCATTAGCTAGTGCCTATGAAAATATTTGCACATAGTTGTAATTCTTGCTTCTATTTTTCCTCATTTGTATTTTGAAGTTATCTTTGTTTCCTAGAGGTAAACATATGAAATAGAATTACAGATTCTTTTTTACTTAAATTTCTGTTATTAGTGGATAAGTAAAGAGTTATTTTCTTTCACATGTCTCTTATGCTCATTGAATTATTGATTTCAACAATATATAATGATGTTATTCATCTGTTGTACTTAAAATTTTCTCACACAATAGTAGATCACTTTAGAATGCTTTTTGTTTTTGTTTATTAATTAGTGTGTGTTTGCAATACATAATACATATATTCCTCTTGGCAAATTAATACATCTTATGTGAAATATCTTGACCATGTTTGATCCCTTTACCACTCTACCTAAATTCTCCCCTTCTCTTTCTCCTTTCCCATCCCCAGAATGTTTGCCATTTTGTTTCCTAATATCTCTCCTTTATTTTTTCTTCTATTTATTTATATTTTAGGCTTCTCATATAAGAGAAATGATGCAGTAGTTAACTTTGTGTCTCGTTTGACTTAACATTAGGGTCTCAAGTTCTATCCATTTTCCTGACTTTATTCTGCTTTATGGCTGAATGGGTATATTCGGCACATTTTCTCTATCCATTTGTCAGCTGATAGGCTGACATCCAGGCTGTTTCCAGAGCCTAGCTATCAAGAATGGTGCTGTTACAAACATGAGCACCCACTGCAGTATTATTTCCTTCATTTTCCCTGGAATGTAAGTAGAAGAGGGATAGCTGGGTCAAATGGAACTTCTGTTTTCACTTTTCTTAGAAGCTTTTTGAGTTGAGCAAATTTATCTCTGAAAGTTTGTTGAAGTCTGGGGCAGTAGCTTCATACTTTCTCCCTACTGCAGTGTTTGAAGTGTACCCTTTAAGAGTAGAGTGATTGATACAGAAATTTGAAGTACAGCCGTAGAGTCACAATTAGTTCCCCTTAGTGGCATGACATGCACATCTTTTCTTTGTCAACTCAGCTGCCTTTCATCCTACAGCACGCTAGACACAAAAACAAACCAAAGGGAACCTAAACAAAGTTTGTAAGATAACCACTTACATTCGCACTGTGTTTGTGTCAGTCTTGCCACACTTTATTTTGTTTCTTGGACTCTAAAAAGAGACCTACTATTAAAACTCCTGGTTTCATAGTAGACATGACCTTAAATTACACATTGAAAATGTATAAAACCATCAGTGCTGCTCTCTCTATGTTCAGGCAGCTGAAAATACTAGGATACCTATTGGTTGCAATAATATTCATTCTGTTTAAGTGGGTTTCAGGCAGGCAGAAGTTATTCTAAGTGGAGATAACTGATGCAGATTCGTAAACTTTTGAGAAGTTAGTGAGAAAGGACGTAGGAATTTTTTCTCTGGAAGGCATTGAATAATACAGTTTGCAGACAGACGAGAATGGCAATTGATACCCTCTGAATGTTTCTTCCAACCTTAGAGTTCTCTTCAGGGCTGTCCCAGAAGCACTGTTTGCTAATGGCTGAAGCACTTTACTTTTCTACGCCTCATTTCTCTTCCTGATAAATTTGTGACTGTTCTTCTAACACATCTGGTAGGATGATTGTTAATGAAAGCCACCCTTAAAGATTATTTTTAACCTATACTTTTGACCTGACAAAGTTATATTACTTGATATTACAAAATTTCTGTAACTTTTTCAAACCCATCTTTTTCTCAAGATAGGAAAGAGAAAAATACAAATGTATTAAGAAATAGTCATTATTACTTATCAGGATCATAGTCTCAAAAAAAGGAATAAAAGAATCAAACACTTTCAAGAACCTGAAATGTGGTTCATGCTACATTCCATTACCCTCCCAGTTTTGGTTTTAAATCAGTTATTTTTAGTAATTTCTATTATGCACCAACCCCTCTAATTAGGGGCCTCCATTGGCAGCATTGCTTTTCTGATTCTGACCCATGCAAATTCCACTCACAGTTTACATCGCTATCTCTCACTACATATTCTTTGCTTATTTCAACTCTCATTGATCTTTTTTTTACCCAGAAAATCCAATAGGACTTATAGGTTGCAGAAGACTTCAAGATGTAATTACACAAGGTCAACGGTGTTCACTGATGCTTTGATTGTCTCTTTCTGTCACCAACTATATTGTCCCTTAAGAGCAGAGTTCAGTGTCTCCATTTCACCTTGTAGACCACCCAGCCACTAGCACGTCCTCGGTAGACAGCCTCCTACAACACTGGCTCAGTCATGAGGTTTATTAAGGTGTAATCCATGCACCTTGAAAGGGAATGGTCTAGGTCTAGTTTAAGTACGTAGCTATTAATTAAGTATGCAACCCTTTTGACCTTTAATCAGTTATATTTTTAAGAACTTACTCCATATTGCACTTTTCAGAGAGCATGTCTAGCCTAGATAATTTGAATCAATTATCTTGAAAATGAAATTGACAGCCACTGTTTATCTCTGAAGTCAGTGAAAAGGAATATGAAAAGAAACCCTTCTAAGGGAATACAGTTTTGTCCTTTATCTTAAAAGAATTCAGAAATAAAAGCAGTAAAATAGTCTACTTGCTTAAAAACATTCTTTAATGTTCTTGGGTTATAAGCAGTAAACAATGGTATTCATTTGCAATTAAAGTCTTGAAAATTATTAAGTTGAATATTTACAACCCACCCTTAAAGATACTTTTTGCATATATGATTACATACATTTAAATATTAGCTTTCTAACAAACATTGTAGCCAAAAGTTGAAAATCATGAACAGAGAGACACATTATCTTAGTTCCTTTTCTTGTGGCTGAGGCATAATCCCAAGCTCCCACAACCTAGAATACAAGATGTTTATTTTGGTTTGTGGTATTGTTACAGTTTGTATATAGATGGCCCCCCCAATCCTCATGTAGTCATGGAAGCGGCTGAATCTAGCATTTGTGGTTGACTCGTTGTCTAGCTCTGGGATTGGCAGTGTGAGTTCTGCATCCGCCCAGGGGTGGAGCCGACAGACAATGTAAGGTCGGAATGGGGGCGTGTTTTCCTCTTGGCGCAGTTTGCTCTTGCCGCTTGCACCTGCCATGAACGGCTGCCCCCTTTTGCTCTGGCTGCTGCCTTGAAGTGTTGCCCCAGTGCCACGCCACCCTTCCTTGGAGTCAGCTGATTATGGACTAAAATCCACAGAAACTGTAAGCTAAATAAACCTTCCTTGCTTCATTTTGGGTGTCAGGTGTTGTCTCAGCAATGAAGAAAAAGTGACCAAGACAGGTATTTTGAAGATTAAGTCTGCAGTCAGCTGGCTCCTAGTCAGGAAGGGGAGGGGAGGAACTGCTCCTGTCCTGGTGACCAGGAAGCAGAGGGAGGCAGGGGAGACAGAGAGCACCACAGGTCCCAGGTGACACCCAGTGATTGCCTTCCACCGGGCACCACCTCTCCAGAGCAGGTCAGCTGCAGCCCAGTCACCATCCAGTCGCCCTCTAAAAGGCCTCATTCTGAACACAGCAGACTTGTGAGGGACATTCTAGATCCAACCATACCACACATGAATTCAGGGTATTTCCTTGAGAAAAAGGAAGAAACGAAATCAGATTAGGGAAGGTTTCAAAGACTTATTTAACTGGTATTGCTTCCTAAAAAAGTTCGAAACAAGATGGCAAGTGTAACATTCTTTAGTTCTGAATTAACCACCAACTATGTACTTCGTTATATGATGCCTCATAATCTTTGTATATTATCTATCCGCCATTTCTTTTTAATTATAAAAAATGCTGGTTTGTTGCTTTGCATTAAGTTACCTATTTTGAAGATAAGGACCATATTTTATCGTTGGTTGGCACTTTGAAAATAGTGAATTAAATTTGTCTCATATATTTCGCATCATACGTTTTTGATTTTATGATAAGGTAGATGAGTAACATGTCAACCTCTACTCTTGAGAAATTTACAAAGTAATAGAATCAACCAGTAAATTACTTATATAAAAATGACTCCTTGTGTACTAGGAATGTTAAAATTGAGAGTTATTTATTTATTTATTTCGAACTCAGAATCTTGTGCTTGCCAGGAAGACATTGTACCACTGAGCTATATTCCCGGCCCAAGAATAACTTTAAAAGTAAATTTGGGTGATATGGAAATTCTGAAGAGGTTATAGGCAGAACAAAGGCAAATAAGCAAAAGAAATAGTGAATAACACAATTTGGTTTTAAGATTAGTGACAAACACTGAAATGGAGGAATCGAGCTGATGTTTCCTTAAGGAATTAGAGCACACTTTTCCCTATGCATCAGTAGAATTGAGAACTTCCAATAAGAAATAAAAGGAAACAAAATGTTGTTTTTTGATGCTTTTGTTATTCAACATTGTTCTCAAATAATGATGAAAAACATGTTCAGTTTGGAATTTTTTAAAGAAAGATGGAAGATAGAGAATAGATTACAGGTTAATGATAAATATAAGAACAATGAATATATAGCTCTGGCCTTGATGAATTAAATAAATTGGCAATAAACATTTAAAGAAAGATTATTTTCTTGGCTTACCAAGAAAATACTATAGCCCTACTGACTTGTAAACAGAAATTCATTTTCTCTCTCTCTCTCCCTCTCTCTCTCTCTCTCTCTCTCTCTCTCATAAAGAATATTCTATTTTAATTTCTATTAGTACATGCTTGCATTGCATAATGGTGACATTCGTTATGGGGAGTTGTTTCTGTAAATAACACTTCTTCCCTATTTTTCATCCTCTCCCTCTCTTGGGTTCCTTCCCTTTTGTAAAAGATCTACCCCCATTTTCTACTATCTTTTATTTTGCAGCATATTTATTTGTACTTTAGGTTTCTCATATAAGAGCAACCATGTGATATTTAAGCTTTTGTGTTTGTTTTATTTCACTTAATATCATGGTCTCAAAGTGCATTCATTTTCTTACAAATGGCTCAAATTTATCCTTCTTCACAGAGATGTAGTACTGCATTGTGTACAAATACCACATTTTCTTGCGTATTCTTCTGTTGATGGACACATGGGCCACTTCTAAAATTTAGCTTTTATGAATCATTTTGCTATAAACGTGACAATGCAAATATCATTGTAATATGATGTCTTTCATCTGTCAGGAAGGTATTTCGGAAAGAATACCTAGGTAAAATTTCTATTTTAAAAACACTGAGATTTTGAAAGAATGACTACCATCAAGAAATGGGGGAACCGAGAGATGGGGGAGTGGGGAGGGAGAGGGAGAAGAGGATGCTAAAAGAATGAAGGTGTGTTGTGTATATGTGCTAACTCCCTATGCAACATGTAATCATTATATGTACTACAAACACATGCTAAAGAAAAATAAAATTAGAAAGAAAAATAAATCAAATTCTATTGAGAGTGCAGGAAAAAAGAACTCTTCTACAATGTTGGTATGAATACAAATTTATATAACCTCAGCTGTGGAAACACCTGAGAAATATATTTTCTCCTTGTTCTGTAGGCTTAAATTCTGAGGTGTGAGGGCCAACAGGGGTGAATTCTGCTGGCAATTCTTTTCAGCCTTACAGATGGTTGCCTTCCTCATTGTAAGTTTGTATCGCAAAAAGAGAACAAATAAGATTCCTGATATGTGGTCCCCTTTTTAGGGGCTCTGAATATGAGTGCTTCTCCTCAGGCCTTCAGCTGTTTCCCAAAGTCCGCATCTCCAAATGCCATCACATTGTAGATCGGGGCTTTAGTACATGAATTTGGGGTACAGCAACCAGCCCATCATACGATTAAACACGCAAGAGGAAATTTATAGGAAATTAATTATTGTTAGACTTTAATATGTTATTTTTGCTTCTTGCTGGAAAAATGTATATAAAGTAATATAAAGTTGCTAAACGTACATATTTTAGAAACAGATTTTTGTCTGCATCCAAATATTCGCTTAACACAGCTAAAACTGGAATAAACATTAATCAACATATTATTAGAGCCATTCTAATGAAGCAGTGATACTGGCTGCCCTAGTTCTTTGCTGTCTAATAGAACGTTAGGCAATGATGAATTATTTTGTGCACTACTGGATCTATTAGACATATATGCTCATTAGATATGTTCATTATTCCAGTAAGACTGAGGGGCTACATTTTTTATTTGATGTGTTTTCAATTAAATTAGATTTAAACATCCACATACAAGGTAGTGTCTAATAAATTGGACTGCCCCTCTCTAATTTTTTATGTTTGTTTCCGAATGGTTAAGTTTTAAAGTTTTCTCCATGTGCTAATAATTTTAGGCACTGTTGGAATGTGTATGGCAAAGTAGAGTACATTATTTCTGACTCCACAAGTCTCTTTATTTTTAGTTTAAAGTAAATTGTAGTGTTGTAGGTATTTGAATAAATACAACTTACTGTACACAGAGTTTTCCAATGCTGCTCAAAATCAGCTAATTGCTGAAAACAGAAAATGTGACTTCAAAGTCTTTGCAGATCTACACTGTTTTGTTAAAAAAAGATTTCTGGCTTGAGGCTATAGAAAATACATACGTTTAAAACTGTTTTTTAAGGTTAGTTGTGGTAGTCACCAAAATAGAGTGAAATGTTGCTTTCCTCACAAAATAAACAATACCAAAGAGAAAGATCGTATTACTAAAATGTTAGCCTAATAAAGTAACTAATGTGATGTAAGACTTCTTGGTTTTCAGAGGAAAACAGTGAAAAACAATTTAAGATTTTAAACATATTCCTGATTCATTTGTTAAGTATATCTTGTGCATGTTAATACATTTTCTTATCACCTGACTAAACAGAAAAGCAACACAAGGTTTCAAATGCCCTGAAAGATCTGGAACTTGCAATTGCACAATGGCTGTCCTGTTAAGCTCTGATTATTTTCAGAAAGCAGAAGGCAGTGTGTGATTATAGTAATTTAAGGGAATTCTCTCAAGATTAGTACGATAGGCCTTACATTTAACATACCCCTCCTTGTAACACTTTCAGAATCATGCATTCTCTCTTCAAATAAATGCAAACATGAGTCTAAACTCTCAAGAAAATAAATGAACCAAATCCTGCCAGTGACCCATAAATGAAACTACTATCATAACAATGAATCTATGTGGTAAAGAGAGAGAGAAAAAAAAACATGTACATTCAAATGGGGTTAGGAGAACAAAGCATAGCTACAAACAGAAAAAAACTTAGGTGGGGATAACATTTAAGAAACATCAAAAGAAGTTGGAGGAAAAAAAATTTTTGCAATTACAACATTGTGTAAAAGAAATTCAGATGCAAATCATTAAACACACAAAAGCACAATGACTGGAAATGTTTGCGGAAAGTGTGGATGAATGACAAATCCTAATTCATTAATGAAACTTTTGACAATAAGAAATTAAAAATCACCTGGTTATATTTTCATGCTCACTGTTAAAATATTTATATTAAATGGCAAAGTAAACATTAATAATACAAGATATTAGTCTCACTTTCAGTGTAATTTATTTGCCTAGATTGGCTATAGTGTCCCAGAGAAAAGGAATGCTAAGAGTCACATGAAAATGTGTTTATGTTTGTGTATACTTACGTGTGTATATGCACCATATACACATAATTTGAACGATAAAATTCAGTCTATTACCTGCAATTCAGGTTTGTGGGTCTTATTGGTATACAGGTTAAGCCTATAGTTTTTTAAATGACACTACTAGAAATTAATATTCTTTTATGAGAATTTAAAGATGTGGTTGTATATGATACAATTCATTTCTTTATATTATATATATGCTGAATTTCATGTTAAAAAGTTAATTAAAAATTAAATAAACTTAATCACAATCTGGTATAAGGGACAAAAAGCCTGTGTGCTTTTTCAATATCACGGACAGATAGTACTCTTTCTCAAACTAGGTCCACAGAATTTCTAAGGGAATGCAACTTGATCTACTATTAAGTTTTAATTGGGAGTTGAATTCTGTAACATTCAAAATTAATTTGAAGAAAACTCATAATGATAATATTGAATTTATTTCTGTCCACCAGTGATGTGTTTGATTTCTATCTAAAAGAAAGGATATTCTCCAGGTTATGATTTTCTTAATTATTTAAACTAAGCTACTTTTCACCCTCCACTTTTCAAATATTTTGTATATACTTGCTTTGCTTTTCTTCTCTTTTTTTATTCTTTTCTTTTCTTCTCTTTTCTTTACCCTCTGTTGGTTTCTCATATCGGATATTGTTGATGTGTCAAATAAGACTTTGGCATATGTTTACTATGAATTAATATGGCACCTATATACACTTAATATTTTGCTCTTGATTACTTATACTTTGTTGATAAATATTTTAACCTAGTAGAATTCGGTTAATGGAATGCTTGGCAACATATATCATTTGGAAGAGACAGAAGGTTAAGTGATATTTGAGCCTGAGGTAAGCTGAGAAAAAGTCTGCTCTGTGTGAAGCAGCTTACAATTCTCAACACACCATCTGCTCATCACAATCAACGCAATGACCATCAGAAGTAGAGGAGGCAAATCTGTAAATTTCCCGTTCACTAGTGTTTTAAGCTATCATTATCATTAAGAAAAAATTCATTAAATTATCT
>RJWT010022112.1:0-17308 GCA_004365215.1 Cuniculus paca
AGTGTCTCAGGTAAGAAGTAATATAGACTACTTGACACTACATTCTTTACTTCACAATTGATTTTTGTATTTTAAAATGGCATTGTGATATTTCATTGATTTCTGATAATGGCCTCACAAAACTCACTGAATGTTCAAGTCTTTCCTCTTGCCTCAATTGTGCTTTCTTGTAGAATTTTCTTTATTAATTGGCAGCTGATCTAATTATACCAGATTATTCTTTGAGATATATGCCATTTTTTATATCATATTAATAAACTTCCTATAATTTGCCATTTTTCTATTCAAGATTTCATATATAGTCTCCTAAATCTCATTTACCTTATTTTATTCTCCCACCTTGTTACTTTAGTGCTGCTAAAAAAGAAAAACAAAAGTAAGCAAATACATATTATAAAAATTAGTAATGGATATATTCTTTTTCTTTGAAATCATAGTCTTCTTTGTTCAAAGAACCACAGCACACTTTTGGAAACACACAGCTCTAGATAAATCTCTAAAAATTGATTAAGGGCCTAAAATATCAGAATCTTTTTTATACATTAGTTTCACTTTCTATAATTACTAAATTTATTCCAAACTGTGAATTTTCAGAGAATAAAATTTAGGTTCATCCTAAAATTTATTTCCTTACCAACAGAAAATAACCAAACCATAGAAGAGTGTTGTTACTGTTCTATGATTAACAGCTTATAGAGTTAACCAACTATGTAAAGATGCATAAAGATCAGTGTTTTAGTAGTGATAGAGGAGTGGAACAGTGGAGTAAGAACAAAGTAAAATTTGAAAAACAAAGCAATAGAAAATGAGAAGGAGTTGTGGCACATGAAATAAAGAGCCCTATTAAGAATTAAAAGGAAATTAGTAGTATTTGATAAAAGTAATAGATAAAAAATGCCAAGAGAAAGAATAAATAAACAGATCAGTCTAAAGGAAAAAGAAAAAAATAACAAGGAAAAAAATTAAGAGACAGACAAAAAGCAAAAACAAGTAGAAAAACAAAAAAAGGGAGAAGAAACTCTAGCAAAAAAATTATACTATGTTTTGTATCTAGGTATGCTCATAGGTGGAGTTTTGGGTGTGATACTTGGGGCAATACTCTTAGCAGTGCATTAGTTCAGTGATGACTCTGATTTTGGGAGGTGCAGCCTAGTCAGAGAGGCGCTTGGCTTCACTGGGCATTTGTCCCTGAAGAATGTATCTCCCTTCCTACTTCCATGATCTCTCTCTGCTTCCTGCTGCCATGCTATACACAAGTCTGGTATACACATGCTATACACTGTGCTGTGCCACCCTCACTTGGAACCAGTCAACTATGGGCTGCAAGTTCTACAAACTGTGAGCCAAAATATACCCTACCTCTTTTAAACTGTGGGAGTTGAGCATTGTGTCTCAATTTCGACAATGTAACTGATTTAGTGTTTGGGGTTCAAACACAGGCGCAGAAAATAAGAAATGGAAATGGGAAGGAAAGTTTAATGTGGGCATGGAGAGGGTCACCACATGAAAGGTGCTGTGCTGGCTCTCTAGGGGGACAGGAAATGAGCAAGCTTATATACATCACGGTGGGGGTGTGATCAAGGGAGTTTGCTGACTTGGTGTGGCATAAGGGCATTGGGTAATCTTGGCATGCACAGGCACGGGCTAGGCATTGTGGGATGAAGGAGTCGCAGGGCCTGCTGGGATGAACAGTTAGCCATGATGACTGTGGAGCTTTTGTTCGTCGCCGTCTTGTCAGTGGGCAAACCTAACAGTAAACTAAGACAACCAGTAAGGGAAGAAAGAAATGAGTACAAAAAAATTTCTTCATACTAAGTCATGTCCAGCTCTATAGCTTATCAGGTCCCCTCTAACCCTCACACCAAGAGGTCCGTCCAGTAGGCCCCTTTGTTCTAAGCCACAAACTGCAGTAGCCATCTAAGCTGAAACACGACTCCACCCATGTTGGTAAAGAGGAAAGCAATTAGACCATGGGTCTCCACTAGACATAGGCAGTAGGGTGGGGATCAAGCAGACTGTTTAATATGGTGCCAGCGCTTTCAGATGCAGCCTTCTCTGAAAGCCACATCTACCCAACCTGGGCTTCACAGTGTGGGGCCCCACGGCCTTCATGGCCTTCCCCTGAAGGTTTGACTTCTCGGGGGATTTATGTTTAGCCCTCACCCCTTCCATGGCCAACTTCTGCGACTTGCTGAGCCAGTCACTGTGGTAAGGTAACCCTGGAAATCCTAAGTGAAGGTGTTACTTCTATACTTAGTTGTTCAGTGGCTCAGTTCCACATAATTAAATTCTGCCAATGGCAGATGTTGCACTGGATTTCTTCTCCTGCTCTATCCTTCCATGAAGCAGTCACTTTTGGAGTAAAAGAACATGCTTTTTTTCATTTTACAACAGACACTGACTTTTCTTGGGGTTAGTAATGCTAGCTGAGCCATTATTTGACCCTCAAGCTGCTCTCTGGGGCTTACCTTCTCCCATTTATTGCCTCATCCATGACCAAGTCATTTGGTTGGTTGATGCTTTGGTGGCCCTGTGCCACAGAGAACCAAAATCCTTCATCGGCTAGGAGGTGGTGTGTGGATAAGACCAAGGCATGGAGTCCATGGTGCCCAAGCTTTATACTTAAAGACGAACTACAAACATAAATATTTTAACTTTAAGGAGAGACACCAGTATATATTCCTTTTCAAATTGCAATTCTAACATAAGCAATTGTCTGACATGATGTTCCCTGTTTGTCCCTTTTTGCAGTATTTTAAACTAAGTTGGAATACTGAAAGTATGAGCATAATTATAGTTGTTAAATGAAAGTAGTAGTAATGTAATATTCAAAGCTGAATATTTTTCGTGATAATTTATTATTTCGACTGTATGTTAGGAAATCTAATAAGCTGGTTATCAACATTGGAAGTAAAATTTTTCAGACCATATGTTCAATGGTGAATAATAGGACTTACGGAAGTTTTATCCCTACTAAGTAAATGTTTTATATATGAAAGATGGCATGATCATATCTGCCCATTATGACTGAATATAATAAGGATACAGCCTTATCTTTCAAAATGAATTAATTCTAACCATAGATACAATACAAGTCATAGCAGGTGTTGGAATTTTTCAAGTAGACAGTAAATAGCTGTAAATTATCCATCCTGGAATAAACCTACATGAAAGTATCAGGAATAAACCTACATGAAAGTATCATTTGTATTATATATGGAAAAATAAAATCTTTATTGTCTCTGAGACCCTCAACAGTCCAATTTCCGGGACTGTAACCATTCTTCTAGCCTTAAATTTTCCCTCTTCTCTGTAAAGTTTCAGGTTGACACACATTTCTCCTAAAAGGCCTTTAAGCAATTTTGCATAACTATTGTTATTGTCATGATCATTTCTGCCCCATGTCTGTAGCTGTAACTCCCAGTAAACTAGTAAAAGCCTCAGCTGATCACCAGTGATTGGGCTATAATGATCTTTAATAATTATTATGCAGGACTATTTTTTCTAGTGGTTTTTCATTCATACAACACACTGAGTACCTACGATAAGCAAGGCCCTTGGAGGAGGTCATTGAACTAAAGAACAATTCCTACCCATATAGAGCCTGTGTTTTAATGTAGAGAGACATATACTAAGTAGCATGTAATAAATAAATAAATTATATAGTAAAAGGATAGCTATTCCAAAAAACAAAAGTGTTAAACATGCAGGGCAAAGGGGATTTAAAATGCAAAAGGTGATGATGGGAACAGATTGTAGCATAAAATAGAGTGGTTAGGGTGGGACTCATGGAAAATAAAGGATCAGAACGAAGATGTGAGAGAGCTAACCATGTAGATGGATATCGGGAGAAGAATATTATGTAGAAGAATAATCACAAAGGTAGGAGGTAAGAGATGGTGTAAGAGAATGCCTCACACATTTGCGTAACAGTTAAGGAGGCTGCAGTGCTGAAAATGACTGGACAAGGCCTGACATAAATGTATAATGAGGCTATTGCAGAAGACAAAAATGACAGTGGCCTGGTTTATGATGTTAACAATGAAAAAAGAGAGAAGCAGCTAGATTTAGAAAATATTTTGAACCTTGTAGGATTGGCACTAATGTACTTACTGTGGCTACTTTTTTACAGTTACAGATCGTATTTCTTTGAGCAAAAATTGAAGAAAGGTTTTACTTACTGCTCATCTGGGATTTGAAATAATTGTGTTATTATATGATTTACTATTATGTTTACTATGAAATTTGGGAATATTTTATATGGCTTTGCTCTGCAAGCTATTAAATGAGCAATTTTATACATGTCCAGAAGATATTTAAAAAGTATGGAAACTTTCATTTGAATAGAACATATGCTATGCACACATAGAATTAGGTGTGTGAATTGTTAACCATTTCCCTTAGTCATAATGAAAACAAATTAATAACAGAAAATACTGTTTAAAAATATTCAAAACTTCATTTACAAGGAATCTATGAGAATAGAGGCCTTAGTAGTCTGTCTCAAAATATTTCCACCGTTCCCTTACTGCATATAATGCTTAGCCATTTCATGTCACTAATTCCATTCCATTCTCTCTCATACTCTTATCTCAACTTCATCCTTCCTTTTCCCTTGAACCTCTAAGCTGTCTTCTGTCACATAAATTCTCTATCTGCTTTTCTACTGTTCAATTTGTTTTCTACCTAATATATTCTAATTCATTGTGATACTTAACAGTTTGAGTATATACATTATTTAGAAATTAAATTTTTAAAAACAATCGATGTCATTTTTATCATAAATCCAAACATATTTTATATTGAAAGTCCTGCTGTAGAATACTAATACCATTGTGTTTCCTATTGTAATTCTCCCAAAACTGAAGGCAGAGAACATTTTCTATCACTGCACTACCACTTCCTAGTCTGAGTCTCAACACCCACACTGAGGTTGTAGAGAGAAAATTTTCTTTTGAGTGAAAAACATCCTTCAAAATAAATTGAAATACACTTTTTAAAATGTAACTTTCAAAAGCTTTTATTGAAGTTTCAAACAGTCTATCCTCATTTATAAACTATCTTCTTTGGTACTATACATGAAGTGCTGAAGTAGTGATGTTTCGTATTTTACTGTGAGATCAAAATTGTAATGGATTCCAATAGTTTAAAGACACTATAAAGTGAACACATCAAGAAAGAAATTGCTTCTCAGCAGAGTAGACAAGTTTTTTTTAAAAAAAGAAATCAGTAACATGGTCTATAGGAACATTCCTGCAGTTGATCCTGCTGATCAAGATGACTACAAATGTTTTGTGTGAAAAATAAATACCTATTACAAAAATGTCTGATAATTCTCATTGTATCCTGCCACAAAATTGATAAGAAGTGTCTCTAGTCTTAGCAAAAGATTTATCTATTGGGCCTTTTGTCTACTAAATAAATATAGCTTGCGCTGATTAGAAATATAAATGTAAATTAGCCATCAGCATTTTAGTATGGTGTTGAATAGCTTAAATCACTCAAAATTAATTAAATGATATGAAGAGTCTTTGTTTAATATTTCCACTGAATTATTTTTATATGTCTCCTCTGAAATAATGTATTTGTCTCAGTGTGTTTTCTATTGCTTTAACCAAATAACTGAGTAAGATAATTTATAAAGAATATAAGCTTATTTGACTTGTGGTTCTGGAAACTGGAAAATTCGAGACATTTGCTTAGCATTTTCTCAGATTCCAAGAGCCTTCTTTCTGCATCATGACATGTCAGACAGCATCACATGGTTAGACGAGAGTGCTAGCTATTGTCCGCCTTCCGTCTGTACAGCCTCTGATGCCAGGGGTCCCTCCCTCCAGGCCTCACCTCATCCTAATTACCTCTATAATGCCACATCTCCAAATTCTATTTGCATATGAATTTGGAGATTGTTTCCAATATATGAGCCTTTAGAGACATGTTCAAACTATACCAACATTTAAAGCTAAAATTTCTGTTTCAGAGCCTGAAGGTTGACATTTATGTTGAAGAGCATTACTACATTTTAAAATCTTTACTCAGTAAATTCAAGAATTTTTTCAGGTTCTGTGAGAACTTTGGGATGCCAAATGATTGTTCAAAAATAGGATAAAGAGAAACATTAATAAAATGAAAGTTTGCAAAAGAATTTGTTCAAGTCTGTATTTTGAATAACTATTTGTCATACATAATTTGTATGCAATAAGGTAAATACTTTGTAAAACTTTAAAGATAGCTACAAAACTATGTAATGAGAATTTTAATTTCACTTACGATTATTCACATACTGCTATAACAGTTTGAATTTCTCTCACTCTCTCTCTGATGTGTGCTTATGTGTGTGTATGTGTATTACATAATTCACAGACATTTCCTTTAATCCTGGTTATCTCAAAAGAGAACTTTTTTTCTATTAATACAGCTAATAACATACATATATATATTTATCAGTGTGCATATGACCAGTTTTAATCTACTCTAAGTTTAGTTTTGATGATAAAATTTCCACATGATAATGATCCAGTCAGTTTTACAAAAACATAGTCCAGAGCTTTTTTCTTTATCTGTTCTCTGTGAAGAGATTTATTTTTAAAACATTTGAAAATGTTTTGTGAAATGTTTTTATCTACTGCTGATACAAGGATTTACTACTAAATTTTATCAAACTTTTATCAGCACATTTGAAGGACTGAACATGGTTCATTTGATATTTGGTATTTTCAGAGGGAAGGGAAATGCTCCCTATTAAAAAGGGATTATACTGGAATTTTGACAGGGAAGGAGGGATTGTAGATTACAGATTGCAGATAATTCTGACAGTAGCACAGAATTATTCTACCCTCCTTACCACATATATAATCACGTAGGTCTTTAATTGGTTTATTTACTGTTAATATCTGTGTGCTGATACTATACTTATCAAAAATTTATACCAGTTTCACTGTTTCCTGAGTGTCTGTTCCAGGTGTGATCAAACTGTGATAAATTAGGGTGTGTTCTCACCCACTTTATTCATTGATCTGACACCCATTCAAATGTTGGCTTTACCATGAAATGTAAATGAATTAATTCAGGACATCGGAGCAGCCACGCCAGTAAAACTAAAAAGAACCTTAGGAACTGCTTCAGAAAGTGACAGGAATCAAAGGAATAAGTCTTTGAAGTTTTTTGGGAGGACTGTATTTTGAGGAAGATTACTGACAACCTGCCTTTTCCTCTAATAAATACTTCATATATAGATTATGGCATTAATAATGGAAATAAAGATCAAGATATTTTCTTAATTTTCTTCCTCCAAACCAATATATAAAGATTGGATGTGTGTTTGAAGAAAGGGGGAGTACTGGGATGGGTACCATGGTGCTGTGTCATTTACTGTATTATACTTTTTAATTTAGTCATTCACCACAGTTTTCGATCCCACCCTATAATCCACTAAATACTGAGAAAAAACTGGCTTGCCTTATTTCATGTAATTCTCATAATACTCTCATAAAGCAGGTATTTTTCTTATTCTCATTGTACATTTGATTAAATTGAAAAATCAAAATTTTCAAGTTGGGTACTTCTAGATCTACAGCTCAAAATGTGTACATGTATCAAATTTCATAATCTCAATTACTACTGCTTGGTAATTTTGTCTCAATTTAACATTAAATATATCTTGATAAAAGCATTCATTTTAAAGCTAGCAAGTATGATTTTGGCATTTGGTGAAGTGTTAGCAAGAAAAAGAATAGGTATTTTTGAAAGTGGTTACAAATGTACATCCGATAAAAGGGCAAATAACCTAATCACTGCAGTGAACCCTGACAATAAAATAACATATTTTCAGAGGAAATATATGCATCCCCAAATAAAACATATATTTCCAGTATCAATAAAATAAAATTCATAATATCTGCAGGCAATAAAAATTAGAAAGCATATAAAGAAACAAGAAATTGCCAACCATTTGGTGAGTAAATTTACTATTTACATTAGCAATACACACAATTTTTTACACAAAATGTAATACATATAAATATTAGTAAATTTGTGTAAGATCTATGTGAGGAAATCTGTAAAGCTAATGCACATAAAAAAGTAAAAGCAGTAAAAAATGCAGAAATAGTACATGCTTATGAATAGAAAAAATAAATATTCTTGAAGTATCAATTCTCCCCAATGATATCCGTAAATTTAATCCAATATCAAGCAAGCTATTTTTTTTTCAATATGGGGGCTTGAACTTACAACCTCATACTTGCCAGGCAGGTGCTTGTGCCACTGAGCTATATCCCCAGCCCTTTTTTTGGGCTTTGAAAAACTAATTTTAAAATTTATATGAAGAATAAAAATGACCTAGAATAACCAACACAACTATATTTCTTAGTTTTTACCCCCAAAAGTGTGAAAACATGTGTATCAAAACTTGCACAGGGATCTTTGTAGTAGATTTATTCATATACTGTCAAAATTTAGAAGGAAATAACATGTCCTTCAGTAGGATATGAATAAGGAAACTGGTTATTGAACACAATTAGTTATTGTAATAATAACTGGTTATTATTTGAACACAATAGGACTGCATTCAGTATGAAAGACAAATTATTAATCTTTGAAAAAAATGGAGTGAACAAATAAATATTATCATGTGATAACAGCCACAGATTATGACATTCTGAAAATGGCAAAGGAAAGACCAGTGGTTATGAGGGATTATGAGGAGCAGAGGAAAGGATGAATTAAGCAGAGTGCAAAGGATCTTTGTGGCAGTTAAACTATCCCATAGTGTAATGGATCTAGGTCATATATTTGTCAAAGTCCATGGAACATACACAAGCAAGAGTGAATCCAATGGAAGTTATTGACTTCAGGTGAAAATGATTTAGCAATTTATTTAACAGGGTACAGCTGCAATGCAGATGATGCTGGTGAGCAATTTCTTTTGGAGGGAGGCAGGGATGTATGGCAGTTTTTTATATTTTTGGGTCAATTTTGCTGTGAACCTAGAACTTCTCCAAAGAATAGACTATTAAACAAATAGGATGACAAGAAAACCATACTCTCATACACTGTTGGTGGGAATATGAAACTATTAAGGGAAATAGTATAGAGACTTCTTTGAATACGAAAGCTAGAATTACCATGGAGTTCAGAAATTTAGGATGGGGCAGATGGTTAAGAAAAACATAGTATACATACACAATGGAGTATTTCTCAATAATCAACGGATTCAATGTTACACTTATAAGTCTATGTGTTTTAAGGCAAGGTAGACAATTCAATTTTTATATGCAAAAATTTATTAGAATTCAGCCCTTCTTAAGAAGGTTAACATAGATAAAATAATTTAGAAGACATTATGAATTATTTTTGAATATGTAATTGTAAGTTTATCACTATCATTTTTGATCTAAACTTGTTCTAACACTGCATGACAATAGAAATTTACTCTTGATTTTAGTTGTCATTATCCCACAAGGAGACTTCTCAGTAAAAAATATATTTTTATATGTACATTATATATAGTGTGTATATATGCATATATATGTTTATTATATATAGTATATGTATAAATGTGCATTATACATACATATATATAAAGTATGTGTATTTACATATATAATAAAGGTATATATACATGCACATATATATAATAAAGGTATATTTACAATTATAACTCGAATTCTAAAAATGCTACAATTTCTAGCTTATATTTTAATTCTAAAGATCATTTTAAACTAGGTAGCTTTTAAACAAAGTTCATTGTTCAGTTAAAATGATATATTGTAGAATTTAGTATAGGTTTTATAATCAACTCTAATTTAAAAAAGTGTTGGTATGGTCTAGCTATACCATTGCTAGGAATATACTCAAGGAAAACGAAGCCAGCATACAAAACAGATACCTTCATGTTCATCATTATTGAGGGTTTATGCACAACAGCTTATATGTTTATGAAATCAGCTTATATGTACATAGATAAAGAAAATATTATATAAAAATGAACTTTAATCAGATATAAAGAATGAAATCATATCAATTGCTTTAAACTGGATGGCACTGGAGGTAATCATGTTAAACAAAACAGTAACACAGAAAGACAAATATCATATGTAGTTGCTCGTAAAATGTGAAAGTAGAAAACAGACTATTAGGCAAGAGAAAAGAGACTGGGGATGGTGGGGTAAGGACAAGAAAGAGGCAGGTATTAAGGAGTACGAATATGATTAGAGTAACGTGAATACACTCATGAAAATGTCACAGTGAACTACATTAATTTGTACAATTAATGAATTAATAATATATAGACATAATTGTATGCTATATGATTATCATAATGTAACATATCCAAATCAGGAAATAGTGAGAGTAAGGTAATCTGACTGGGTGATGAAATGATTGAATCACATCAAATGTAGATAACTGAAGGTTAAAGAAACAACAGGACTATTGTTTTTTCCTGATTCAAAGAATAATAAAACTAAGTCTAAATTTAAGTCTAGATCATGTGGGCTATGTAACTTTACACTAAAACTCCTCACAACTGAAAATTGTTTAAATTTGACTCAAATTGAAGGTGATTGAACAAAAAGGGTCGTGGTAACTTGTGTAAGAATTCATTTGCTTCTTTTCCTTCTGTAACAGTTGACTTATTTATCACCTCTACTTCTGCTGGGAATTCACAAGAGAATGAAAGATATTTGTATTTCCAACAGCAGACCACTGCAGCACAGAAAAACATTTACCCTCATTTACTTCATCCGCAACTATTAGAAAATCAGACAAAATTTACACACATACACACACACACAAGATGAAAATCAAGATTCAAATAGATTTGAATTCAACTTCCACCATTAATACTTTTTAAGTTTAATCTTGTGAAAAGATTCTATTGAAGGAAAGAGGCATTGAATAGAAAATCACAGGTAACAGTGTTTGGAATCACTGAATATAAATTTTCGCAAAGATATATAAAGATAACCCACAAAAGAGAAACTCTACCATAGAACATCATTGGTATGTTCTACTCTTAAGAATTAGTCAATATGAATTTTATATATGATTAAGTTTTTTAAAGATTTGATTGTTTTTACCTGTAAACAATCCAGTTGATTCTATAAAATAACCACATTTTTAAAATGATATGTGGAATCAAATAATTGATGTACCACCAAACTTTTCTACCTAATTCATTTTTTCCAATTGTTTCCTGATTTAATATACTTAAATTTAGGAATATCATCATTTTCTTTGTAGAATATCTGAATGTTTCAATGTACAAGGTTTTTCTTTTAAAGGAATCTCTTGATTTCATCACAATTCTGTTACAAGAATAAATTTTATATTAATAGTCATAAAAAACAATGTCATACTTAGCTGAGGTTTTCTTCATATTATTTGGACAATGTGACAGAAAGTAACACTGGCCTTGAGAATTATATTCATAAGGAACATGTCAGTTCAACTTCAGAATAAAAAATTATCAATGAATATACACATTGTAATGTTTTTAGTCCATCAATTTTAAGTTTTGAAAAATAATATTTTTATTAAGACTTTAATATAATTAAAATTTTTGTTGTGATTACTTACTTCTAGTAGTCATTTTAGAAGTAGTTACCATACATTAGAATTTATACATTTTCTGATTTTAATAAAATTCTGTTTAGGGCTGAGGATTTAGCTCAGCAGCCTAAGCGCCTGCCTGGCAAGCATGAGGTTGTGAGTTTGATCCCTGGTGCCGCAAAAAAAAAAAAAAAAAAAATGAATAACACTTGTTTACTTAGTACCAGTTATATTAATACAAGAGAAATAACAGCATTTAAAAAGTGAACAAGGTATTTGCATATATATATATATATAAATAAGAACAAATAAATTTTTAAAAATAAACTTTTTTACTCTAAGTGATAGCAAATTATATGAAAATTAGAATGAAAAGACTTTTTTTTCAGTAAATTAAGAAAGTTAAATGCAATAGAATTGTGTTTCTTAAAGTGGGAAGCCAGAAGCACTTCCATAAACTTTGTCAAAGCAGTGTTTAATATCTATCAAAATTAAAACTTGTCTTATACTTTGATATAACTATTGAAATTTTATGAATTATTTCACATCTAACTTTGAGGTTGGCACATGTGTAAAAGTAGGAAGATAAAATGTTATTCATTATCACCTGTCTTTTTAACATAATATCGTAAACAAGTTTAGTGTTCATCCACAAAAACAGGTTAAAGTAGATATCCATGATATGAAAGCATGAAACAAACAATAATTTAAAGTAAAAGAAACAGAAAAAAAAATCTATGCCATCTGTCACTTATGTTTATCTTACTTCTACATTATAGTGCTACTTGATAAGGTACTTGTAGGAGGTGTAGGATGCATAGGGAAGAGAAAAGACAAAGAAAAGATGAATGATAATTATTGTTTTAATATATAAACTCTTAACAATTTGTATCTCTATAGTAACAAACATGGAAATTTGAATTCCAAAGAAGAAAAGGTTACTAGAAGATTTGCTTTTCAATATATGAACCTCTGCACAATTTAAATTTTAATTTATCTTTGCATATGTTAGGTATTTTAAAATTCTATAATTATTTTAATTACATTTATAACAGGTAAACTTAGTTGAATTTATTTAAATTAGTTAATTCTAAAGTAAGGACTGTTAACACTATATTTTAATTTTAATGTAGAATTCTACCTCAAAAATTTAATAAATGAAGATATCGATCAGCTACCTATAATACTAATTCAAAGATGCTTCTGTAAAGTTTTATGAAATCAAATACTACAGAGTAATTATGTATTCTTATGTTCTCAAAAAAGCAAAAACCTCTAGGTTTACCTACCCTAAGATTCTTTGAAGTTCTAATATATATTGCTATATGGCTTGAGTTATTTAGAAATGAAGATAGATATTTTCTTTTCTTTTTAATAAACAATTCCTTGTCATTTTATTACTTTGTAAATGATGTCTGACTTTTAAGAATATCATCTACTTAAATAGCAAAGACAGATTATGGAGCTAGGCTAAGATTTTCTTTTGAAGTTGAATGACTTTCAAAGTTATAATTCCCTTTTGATCCAAACATATATTTGATTATCTATTTTCCTTCATATTCTGATGAATTAAAACCTAGCTTTATGTTTAAAATTCTTGTTATAAAAAGGCCTATTTAGTCTCAAGAAGCTTTGTAAAAAGTATGTTTCTATTGTAACTTAGTTTTCTTCATTGGTTACTCAAAAGTGACAAATTTCAGTTGCTGTTCTGAAATACATATAAATATGTTTTTCAATACAAGTTAACATAATGTTAATATATTTCAAGTGTTTGTGCATAGTCAACCTGGAAATTGAATTTCATTTGAAAGCAGAAACAGGTTACCACTTCTGCATGAAGTGTTTATGAATATGTAAATGTGAATTTAAATCATAATAGAGAAATCTTTTCTGAGAGATCTTTAATTATCTGAAAGGAAACATTGGGACTCATTGTCATTTGAGGGGAAAATGATAGTCTATAATAAAGAATGAATGCTAAGAGTAGCCTGAAAAACTGTATCCTATTATTAAACAAAGTGAAATAGGATATGGAAATGCTGAGGAATTCAAGGGACTGGACTAGTGTAGGTTAGACTCCCTCTAATTCACTGGCTTGAATTTGTTTTGACTTGATCTGATTGTAGCTGGATATTGCCATACATAGTCCCCCCTCCTTCCAATGTTTGTTATAATGACAAAACAGGGAAATACATATGGAAATTATTTTAAATTTCATAACTCTGGAAGCATCCTTATTATTTCATAGTCACAATGACTAACAATAATCCAAGAAATGAAAACAGGATCCCATAGATATTTACTTAATAACTGCTATGTGACTGCGAATAACTTGTCATTTACCTGTTCTGGGAAAGAGAAGGGTGGGCTCAGCATCAGAAAAGGTAAAATCACAAGAGAATCATTACGTGTTTTAAAAGAGTGAGAATGATTTTGATGAATGTCTCGACAATCTATATTTCCTTGTAGCATAGATGTACCCTAAAATATCTTCCTGTGAACATTGGAAGAAACTTTGTTTCTCTATGTAACGGAAAAATTTTTGGAAGGGACAGCTACTCATTGTCCTTTCCAGTTCTTCTTGGATGATTTGGAAAAAGCTTTACTCTGATTCTGTTCATTGGTGGCACTAACAGCTGGTTTCTCCTCCCTCTGATAGAGATTGCCCTTTCCTTTCTCATCTCAGCTGATGAGGGTGTTTGTTATTTACGATGCTTAGATTACACTCACTGCACAGTTTTGGGCAGGTATACAAAAACAAATCGGCACATCAATCTATTTCTCCCTTTGTTTCCAGTCTACAGATTCACACCTGCTTGTTTGCCATATTTATTAGGCAAAAGCTTGAATTCACAGATGTGCCTTATGTCATGAAGGCAAGGAAAGGCAACGTTTTGAAGAAACAAAATCTACAAATAATTCCATAATATTGCTCATAAATTTTTTTCAACATTAAAAAATTAGCAGTTAATATTCTACCATTGCAGTGATTAGCCAAGTTTAATTCTCACTGAAGGTTTTTAGAAGTACACACATTTGTGAATGTAAATGCCAGAGCTATAATACATACATTCAAAATTTTTAAAATACTGTATAAGGAGAAAAACTCTTTTCTGATAAAGAAACAAAGATAGTTCTTTGCCAAACATTGAGCGGCTCTAAAAATATTGTAGAAGCTGGGGGAGAGTATAAAATACAGGTCATTCATAAAGCAATTGTATTGAGAAATTCCAAAGTTAATGCACCAAGGTGCCTCTATTCAAATAATTCCATAGCTTTGAGCTAAAATAACTCACTTATTCAGGTTTTACAAAGCTGGTAGCACTTGTACATTCCTACTCAGATGGACTAAATCATTCTAAAGTTTGGTTAAGTTTAGACACTGATTGCACCAAGGACACCAGTTCACTTATTTATTTGGCCTTGTACAGGAAACATAAATTGTTAGATACTACATTTATCTTTAACATAATAAATGCCAAATTAAGTCTAATAATCTTTGCAATGTAGTAACTTGTATCAGTATTGAGGCCATGTCTTTCTTTTAGCATTCTGTTTTCAAGGTCACTATGAGTGTAAAGGAAAATGGTAATGGTAAGGCCTTCTAAGGAGAGCAACATTTTCTGTGCTATAGATGGCATTTAAATATATGCCCTCAGACATAGCCTTCACCTGCTCCTCATGTAGCAGCTGTGTTGTAAACTTCACCCATAAGATACAGAGCTTGAAAAATAAAGCTGAAAGAGGAAACAGTATTCAAAGATACTTAAATTCACACTATTATTATGCAAAAATAAACATAATTTACTAATTTTGTTAAGTATGTCATTTACTTATAATTTTCTGCTTTTGGTGAGTTTATGTTAAATCCACATACGTTCATAGTAAAACTAACAAAGACAAAAATGTTACTATTAATCATACGAAATTGTCTTGAATTATCTTAAACATATTTAATTTTCAGTTGTTTAGACTCTAAGTGAATTAATCACATATAAATCTATGTAATTGACTTATTATAAAGACTTTAAAGTCCAAAATATCTTTAAGGTATGTCACTTTATCATTACACATGTACATGTGTATATATAATATATATAAGCACACTCATCTGCAACAATACACATTCCCCTTCATGCCCCTCATACCTTTATTTTTCTACATATGATTGTTGATCTATCAAAATTATTTTAATATTCTCAGATTAATCATTAAATATTAAAAAGTATCATTCTTAAAATTTTCAACTTGTTAAAAAAATTAGTCTGTATTATCAGTCATATGAATGACATTTTAATTATTAACAACAGTCAGTTCTACATAAAATATATTTTCTCAAGAAGCAGAATATATGTTTATTGTGCAAATCATGTTGTAAAATCTGGATTGAATAAAATTTCTACGAAGATTTCCAGCTAAACTAGCATAATTGTGTCTGCTAAAGTATTTGTTTTATTATAATTTAAAGAAAGAATTTTAGAAACGAACATCTATTTGTCTAAAAAAGAATAATCTAAAAATATAAGATCCATGATTAACTTTAAAATACATTTTATTCTATGTCTAATAAATATGCAAGTAATCATAAATATGACCCATGTAGAAAGTTATTTTAGTAAAATGTCTTAATTTTCTTGTTCTTTTGTAGAGAAAAATCTAGTTTACATCTTTAAAAATGATACCTTAAAAGCATGCAGTATAATAATAAAAAACTTGTAAAATAAAAGCACGATAGTACTATGTATGCTTATGATCAATAACAGGATGCTAAAACTGAAGTGTTACCTTATATCTACTATCCAGTGTTAATAGACAAGAGCAAGGAGTTTTGGGAAAAGAAGATAAACAGTCAAAACTTCCTTGAACCAAATGAAGTTGTGTGACTATAGACAAGTTATGAAACCCTCTCAATGAACATTTTCTTAATTCAGAAAATGAAAATAGTGGTTCTCATTGGCTTCTTCAATTGAACCAGCAAAATTTATTCAAAGGTTTAACTTTGTTACTTAAATTATCTGGGGATGTAAACAATGGTAACACAACTGTATTTCGTATTTGAAAAATTTATGTTGAAATTATTAAAAATAATTGTTGGTAAAAACAGAGGATTATCCAGATTCATATTGTATAAAACTATTTTAGAGATAGTCACATTGCTTTGATGTTCTTCAATCATTGTTTCAATCATTTAAACCATTAGTAAGTTATAAAATATTAAATGTTTTAAAGTGTCACCATTCTCCATAGCTATAGAAAATTATGCAGTCTTGAATTTGGAGCTATTTTTTAATCATTTCCTTTTTATTACGGTAAAATGTATATAATATAAAATTCAACATTTCATTATTATTATTTATATGGTAAGGGACATTAAGCAATTTTGTACAGCCATTATCCCATTTGTGACCTGGATTTTTTTTTTTTTCAGCACCGGGGATTGAACTCACGACCTTGTGCTTGCCGGGCAGGCACTTAGACCGCTGAGCTAGATCCCCAGCCCTGTTTTTGAGACAGGGTCTCACTATGCCATTCAGGCTGGCCTTGAGCTCACTTTGTAGCCCAGGCTGGTCTCGAACTCACAACGATCCGCTTGTCTCAGCCTCCCGAGTGCTGGGATTACAGGTGTGAGCCACCATGCCCGGCTCTTACATATTTTCCTAAACTGAATATCTGTATACATTAAAGAATTCTTCAGCTGCTGGCAAATATAGTTCTATCATTTGTCTCTATGAGTTTGACTATAGCAGTAACTCAT
>RJWT010022113.1:0-17311 GCA_004365215.1 Cuniculus paca
TGTAGCTGGCCAAGGCCTGTGGATCTAAGCTGTTTAGGAACCTACAGGTAGTTGTCTGTAATGCTCATGGGAGCGGAACTTGGTCCAAGCAACTTCTGCAGGTCCACCCAAAACCTGGAGCTGCTGGCAGAAGTGGCAGTCTTGGGCCAAAGCATAACCTGCCCAACTCCAAGATGGCACCTGGCCAATCATTCTTTCCCTAGGGGGGTTCGAGTCGCCAGCACTCCACCAGCCAGCGCCAATCTCCATGTCCGTATCTTTTTCACCCCTGTGCCTCTGCAGAGACCTCTGGGGTTGACCATGACCGCATGTCTCCAGGCTCAAGAGCTCTTCTCCCAGGGTGAGTCTGGCTCCAGGCTAAGGTGCTGCCAGCCACTACCTTCTTCTTTGTTTAAATTCTTCTTTGTATTCTCCTTGTGGGCTTCAATTCATATTTTAGATTCTTCCTGGGTCCAGGGGACCCACTTCCTTCTTTCTTGTCCTCTTCATGATGTTGTATTCCAGCATCTGAACTGTTTCTCTCAGAGAGACTGTTTACTCTGATGCTTACTGTTCTGCCATCTTTGTTCCTCTAAAATTTTGTTTTATTTTTAAAATTAATTTTATTGGTATACTTTTGATATATATATAATGATTGCATTCATCATGGGAAATTTGTACCTCTACATAATATATCCTAATTTTTTCCCTCATTCCCTCCCTGCTCCCTTCAATCCTTCTTTCTCTCCCCATTTACTAAAACTTTGTTTTTATTTTTTCTTTTCTTTTCATCTTTTTGAGACAGGGTTTTGCTATGTAGTTCACGCTGGACTTGAATTCACTTTGTAGTCCAGGCTGTCCTCGAATTCACAGTGATTTCTCACAACCTAAGAAAAAAATTTTTTAGCATCTTTTTCCTTAGGTTGTGAGAAATTTATGGAGTTTCAAGGTGTTGTATGACTCACCTTGTCCTCGAGTCTTCTGTCCACACAAGTAACTGCTGAGCAGCCACTATTGCCATTTGGTCTGTGCTCACTGATCCATGTACTGAACTATTGAGATGACTCTTATTTTCATCTACCTTAGGCTTCAGGTCCAACGAACCTCTGCTATTTCCACAGCCAGCTTGAGAACTGGGCTATTATTTTCTTACTTGTGTTCTAATTCCAGGGAGAGGTTTTCCTGAATATATCTATGACTCCATTTGCCCTAATGTCTAACATATGGCTTTATTGCTTCTTTGGCTTATGACCTAATAAGAGGGGGTAAATAATTAAATTTGATCTCTGTCTTCTAAACTACATTGGGTTTTACCCTGTCACTGAGATTATAATCTGGAAAGTAGAGTCAATTTTTCTCTCTATACCATCATACTTTTTTCTTTCTTTTGCTCTCCCCTAACCTGATATTTTTCTAGTCTTCAGGGAAAATCCCTCCCTATGTCTGTCTCGATTATTTCCCCCAGATTCATTTTTACCCCTTAATATTAAAAGCATATAAATCAGAGACTTAAAGGGAGTTTTGTTTTTTTCCTCCCCACCCTACTATACCCACATCCTCAGGAAATAACTCAGAATGGACTAATTGCCTGAGTTAATTGAGCAGGTGGAAAAGAGAAAGCGGAAAATTTTGGCAAAAATCTATTTGTATTTCGACATCTGGTAGCAATGACAATACACTGTATGATCTTACAATTTCCTACACAAAATGTAGAAGAATAAAGATCCTAAATTGATATGTGAATTTGATCATCCTCCAGAAATATTCTTTAACATATTTTTATTCATGTGCATCTTCATTCTTTATTGTGTGGAAAAATGTCCGTGTAAGTTCTTTTAGATAAACTGATGAAAATTCAGATTAATTGGGGAAATGCGAGTATCTGGAAATCATAATCCTGAAATTGCAATGGCAACATATTGAAATGGTATTGATCTTGCAGCTAAGTTTTACAAAAGAAATTATCTCTATCCAAAGTCTCTTCCCTTAGAAGAGTTCTGAAGATTCAATATTGATTGTTGCCAAAGGTTTCTTGGTTACTTCTCAAGGATATAAAATCACTTCTGGCAGCCTTGAAGAAAGCATACAGCACCTATCTTTCCTTATATAGTACTTCTATAAAAATGAACAGGTTGGTAGACTTCCACTATCTGTTAGTGCTTTTATGGAAAGTAATCCCTGGTCTGTGTTATCTGTGATGAATGACACATCAAGATAAGTTCCATTTGGAATTAAAGTCTCTAGAGAGTGATATAGGGGTTTATGATTGCTTTTATTATCCAGGTGATTTCACTACTAGGCATCCTCTCTACAATGAGCTTAAGATAACATCTGCCAATGATAACCTGAAGGATATTCCAGCATCAATGTTTTCAATGATGCAACACAATATAATTGGAGACTAATAAGGTGATGACTAGAGACATAAATACTGAGGATTGCTTTTCTAAATGTCTAAATAAATACTTGATCTTAGGCTTTGGACATAAACCTTTAATACTGTGTGAAGGCATTTATAGTTAAGATTAGTACAACCATTCTGAAAGAGCTCCTCAAGAGGCTTATGATCTGTGTCACTTGAAAAAGCAGAGTAACTATTAGAACTTCTTGTCACTCATGTTAGCAGCAGCAATATTGTTAAAAATACCTATATTCAGATTGTGTGTGATGTTATTCTTGAATAATGGAGCCATCTGGCATTTTGTGGTGAGGCATTGTACCAATACCATGTGGTTAAGTCTCAGGGCAGGAAACTGTGGTTTATTTCATTGTGTTTTGCTAAGAAAGACTCAGAAACCAGTAAGTGCTTGAATTGTCCTCAAGTTGGAAATCTCACACTTAGACAATGAAGTAATGAAAACGTTGAGCAATGCATACATGTGTTGGTGTGTGTGTGTGTGTGTGTGTGTGTGCATGTACACATGCTCACATGTGCACAATGCTTGGAGCCATCCTGCATATAGGTGAAGACCTGGTTTTGTTTTGAGAACAATGAGTCATAAAGTGGTCTGACTGCTACCAACAAGAGTGAAGTAACTCAAGTAGACAAATACTTTAAAAGTTTAGGGTTTCCTTTTTTCTCTTTTCCTCATGACTCATATACAACATGTATAAGAAGGACACCTCGGGAATTTTGCCTTCTCATGTGCCTCATCTGCAGTTAGGATCATTTGTCAAGTGTCTCAGAGCAGGAATTTCAGATGCAGCATTTTCATGAGAAGCACTGGAAAATTCCAAGTGACACCAAATTCCAATCTGCTTAGTCCAGGTTGCCTCTCAGTAGGTGTTAGGCATTTGGATGCTTGAAGTAGGATTTGCAATGATCAAAATCACCACAGCTTTTGGACAGAACTTTAACTAACATTACACACAATTATATGAATGAGATAGTTTAAATTTTAGGAGTCAGAAAGACCAGGATGAATTTGTCTCTGTCACTCATTCAATGTGAATGTGGACAAATCATTAAACCAACATGAATATCACTTTATTGTGAAGGTATATCATTCTTAAAATATTATTTTAAATCTTAACTATGAAAACAAATATGAAATTACCTGATGTATTTGGAACTTACTAACTTTGGGGACCTTTTAAGATAATTTTCCATCTATAGGTCACCCTTGAATATCCATGACCTATTGGTTCCAGAAGCCCCATTGATACCAAAGTATGTGGGTTTTAAGTTGCTTATATAAAATAGCATAGTTCTGCATCTAATCTATGCATATCATCCCATGTACTTTAAATAATCTCTATATTGCTTATAATATCCACTGCTATACAAATAGTCATTATACTGGATTGTCAAAGGAGAAAAAGCCTGTGCATTTTAAATATAGATAGAATTTTATTTGTTATTTTTTATTTTATGAAAAAATAAAACAAAATTTCATAAACAAATAAGAGAATAACAAAAGTTATTACATTGTGTATTGCTATCTTCAAAGTAGTTGCTTGGAGTACAAGGCATAAACTAAAAAGATTCATCCAAAAAAGAAACAAACAGATAATAATGCAAAACATTCTTTTCTCTTTAAAAATTTTTACTGATTTTATTGATACATTTTAGATATACATAATGATCACATTCATCAGAGTTTGTACCTGCATATGATATACCTTGATTCTTTTTTTCCTCATAATCACCTCTCATCCCTTCAACTCTTCATCCCCTCCTTATTTGCAAAAACTCTATTTACATTTTCTTCCTTCTATTCTTTTTTCTTTTCCCTTCCTTCCTTTCCCTCTCCTCCACTGCTTGTTTCCTTTCCCATTTGAATATTTTCATTCTGTTTTACAGTATCTATTATACGTTTTAGTTTTTATTTACCCTTTCAATTTTCACACTAGGAAAACAATGTGATATTTAAACCTGTGTATCCAATTTATTTCACACAAAAGTATAGACTCTTTTTCTTTCTTTCCCATCTTTTCTTTCCCTCTCCTCACCCTAGTTCTCCTTTATTTTGAACCATTTCTTCTTATTTCACAGTACCTTTTATACACTTTGGTCCTTATTTACAGATTCAGTATTTCACAAAAGAGAAATGATGCATTATTTACACATGCATGTCCAGTTTATTTCACTTAAGAGTGTGGTTTCAAGGTGTATCCATTTACCTAGAAATGTCTCAGGTTTATCCTTCCTTTTGATTGATAGTTCTCCATTTTACAAAGCACAACAAAAAGCATCTATTTTACCCATTCCTTGGTTGATGGGTGTTTAGGTTGCTTCCAAGATTTAGCAATTACATATTGTGTTACTATAAACATCGGTGCACATATATCACTGTGGTATGATTTTAATTCTTCCAGGAAGATGTCCAGCAGGGGAATAGCTGTGTCAAATGAGACTTTTAATCCTAGTTTTTTGAGGAATTTCCACACTGATTTCTACAATGTTTGCACTAGTCTACACTTCCACCAACAATGGATAAGGGTTCCTTTTTTCCTCACAGCCTCTCCAGCATTTGTTATTGATTGACTTCATGATAATAGCCATTTTTCTTTGGTGAGATAGAATTTCAGTGTTGCCTTAATTTCCATCTGTCAAATGACCGGTGATGTTGGATATTTTTTCATGTGTTTATTTACTGTTTGCATTTCTTCTTCTGAGAAGTGTGTATTCTTCTTGGATGCCCATTTTTGGATTGAGTCCTTAAATTTGGAGGGGAGATCCTGATGTTTTTCAATTCTTTTTTGCCTTTTTTTTCTTTATCTTACAGAGAATAAAACTGAAAAAGAAAACAGAAAGCCAATCAGAAAAGAACAATGAAAGCAATACAGGACTTCAAAACAAGATAGTAAGAAATCAACAATGGCTACCATAATGCCTCTTGTTATCTTCAAAATAGCTGCCCATACCATCAGACATAATAAAATCAAACAAAACAAGACAAAATCAAACCAAATCAAACAAAACTGAAAATGATACAGGAGTTTGAAACAAGGTAATAGGATATTGACAATGGCTGCCACTTTCCCTTTTTAGATGCTTCTTCCCGTATCACTTTCACAGTATCTATTGTACATTTTGGATCTCACTAACCCTTCAGGTTTTTATGCTAGGGAGACAACGTGGTGTTCACCCATGTGAGTCCAAACCATTTCACCTATGAGCATAACCTCAAGTTACATCCATTTACCTACAAGAACCTCAAGATTACCCTTCTTTATAGCTGAGTAGCTTTCCATTGTATAAAAATACCACATCTTATGTATTCTGTGGTTGATGGGCAAGCTACCCTTGCTTTTTTCTGGTTTCCTCTTAAATGGAACATTGTTTTGTCTCCTTTGACTTTGAGTCTATGAATTTCCTTTTGAGTTAAATGTATTTCTTGTATACAGCATATTGATGGCTCTTGTTTCTTGATCCACTCTCCTTATGTTTCTTTTTATTGTTGAATTGAGTTCATTTACATTAATGGTTACAATCAGCATGCATTGGCTCATTTCTGCCATGCTATCCTCCTATCATTTGCCCCCGGTTTTCCTCTCCATTCAGTTGCCTTCCCTGGTTGGCAATGCCCCTCTGCTGCTGTTCCTGGAACCAATGATCATCTTCATCATTCTCTAAAATATCCTTCAGCACTCTTTGTAGGGTTGGTTTGGTGGTCATGAATTCCTTCAGTTGTTCTTTATCATGACAATATCTTATTTCTCTATTAATTTTGAAAGGTAATTTTGCAGGGTACATCAATGTGGGTTGGAAGTCTTTTTCTTTCAGGAGTTGAAACACTTCACTCCAAACTCTTGACTTGATGGTTTGTGTTGAGAAGTCTGCCATGATTCTGATGGATTTTCCATTATAGATGATCTGTTTCTTCTCTCTAATAGCCTTTAATATTCTGTTCTTGTGCTGAATTTCTGGAATGTTGATTATTATATATCTTGGTGTAGATTTATTTTAGTTATGGCTACCTGGAGTTCTGTAGGCCTCACTTATCTAAATGTCAGGTCCTTTTCCCATGTTTGGGAAGTTTTCTACTATTACTTCTGTAAATAGTCTTTTTATGTTATTTGTGTTGAACACTGCTTTTTCGCTGACACTTACTAGTCTTAGATGATTTTTCTTTATGTCATCTTGCACCTGTTGAATTGTTATGTCCTGATTCCTTATTTTTAAGAGATTTTTCCTTTTGCAATTGCTAACTGCCATCCCATCTTCAAGGTCTGAAAGTCTATGTTCAGTTTCTTTTGAGCAGTTTTGCCAGCTTTCAATGGAGTTTTTAATGTCCTGAATATCTCTTCGAATCTGTTTCATGCATTGTAATTCCTTCCTATAGTGTTCCTTCAAGGTTTCCATCATTTTCCTATGCTCCTCTTTTTTTAAATGTCTGTCTTCTATGGATATGCTCAGTCATTCTTTCTTTATGTTTGTGATTTCTTCTTTTACCTGAGATATTATTTCTGATCTGATTACAACCTCATGAAGTTGTTTCTTTAGTTCAGTTGTTATCTTTTCAGAAATTTCAGGTGTGAGACTTCCAATTTATTCCATGTCTATATCTTCCAGACTTGTTCTGTGTGGGCTGGAGGTCTGAGATTGTACTTTGATCCTTTGTCTTGACGTTTTCCTGGGTTCCTCTGGATGAGCTGGTTGTGGGGTCTCAGGTGATTCCTGTGTTGGCTGCTCCTCTGTAGTGTAGGGAAATTGGCCAGGCACCCAGGCTCCTGGGGAGTCAGGGGGGTGGGGCATAGGTCAGGCTTCTCCAGACCCACATGGCTACACTGAGGCTTCCCTGATGACCATGGGCATGTGGTGGCAAGACTGCTTCTTCTCCATGCCTGTGTGGCCACACTGGGACTCACCCAATGACAACAGGTACACAGAGGCATGTCTGGCTATTTCCCCTGACCTGTGCTGGCTGCCCATGGGAAGCAAGTGTCCTAATGGTGGTAGGCATGCAGGGGTATGTCTGGTTGTTTCTTCTGGCCTGCACTTTCAATTTTCTAGATATTAGTCCATTAAGGGACAGTGGGCTAAAATTTTTCCCCACTCTGTGAGTTTTTTCACTCTGTTGGTAATTTCTTTTGCTGTGCAAAAGTTTTTTAATAGTATAAGATCCAAGTTGTTGATTTTTGTAGTATTTCCATGTGATTGAGGTTTTATTTATGAAATCTTTGCCTATACCTGTTTTGAAAAGCTCTACTTATTCTCTCTTCCAGCAGATTTAGTGCTTCTGTTTTAATCTTTAGATCTTTGATCAATTTTGATTTTAGTTCAGTGCATGGTGAGAGACACTGGGTCTAGTTTTATTATTTGGAATATGTAAAGCCAGTTTTTTCAGCACTATTTATTGAACAGACTATCTTCCAGTGAAAGTGTTTGGCCCCTTCGTCAACCATAGATGGCTGAGTGTGTTCATTGTTGTTTCTGCATCTTTTAACTGTTCCATTTATCCTCACATCTGTTTTCTTGCCAGCACTGTGCTGTTTTTATCACAGTGGTTTTGTAGTACAACCTCAAATCAGGGATTGTGATTCCCCCTGCTTTGCCTTTGTTGCACAGGATTATTCTCTTCTGGTTCCAAATGAATTTTGGGAATATTTTGTTTCATTCTGTGAAGCATGCTAATGGTATTTTGATTAGGATTGCATTAAATATGTATAATAATTTTGGAAGTATAGCCATTTTCACTATGTTGGTTCTTGCTACCCAAGAGCAAGGGGATATATTTTCATTTTCTGATACCTTCTTTGATCTCCTTTTTCAAAGTAATATAATTTTCAATATATAGGTCTTTTATTTCCTTTGTTAGATTGATTTATAAGTGTTTTATTTATTTATTTACTTTTAATTTTATTGTAAAGGTGTTATTTCTCTAATTTCTCTCAGTGCGTTTGTTGTTAGGGTAGAAGAATGTTGTTGATTTTTGAGTGTTGACTGTGTATCCAGCTACACTACTTCAGTTACTAAATCTACAAGTCTTTTGGTGGATTTTTTTGGGTTTTCTATATAGAGTATTATGCCATCAGCAAATAATGATAATTTAACTCTTTCTTTCATATCCTTTTTTGTTTCTCTTGTCTTACTGCTCTGGCTAATGTTTCCAGAACTGTATTAAGTAGAAGTGGTGATAGTGGGCATCCTTGTCTTGTTCCTGATTTTGGAGTGAAAATTTTCAGTTTTTGGCAGTTATAGATGGCTTTATAAGATTGAGATAATTTTCTATAGGGTTTTTATCATAAATTGGTGTTGGACTTTCTCCTTGGCTCTGTTAATATGGTGTATTATATTTGTTGACTTGCATATGTTGAACCATCCCTACATCCCTGGCCTGAATCCTACTTAGTCATGGTGAATAATCTTCTCAATGATTTGCTGCATTCTGTTTGCCAGTAGCTCACTGAATATTTTTCCACCTATGTTTATTGGGGAGATTGGTCTATAGTTCTCTTTTTTGGTAATGTCCTCTGGGTTTAGTATCAGGGTAATATGTGTTTCCAGGAATGAATTTGGTAATATTGCTTCCTGTTCAATTTCATTAAAGAGTTTCATCAATAGTGGCATTAGATCTTCTTTAAATTTCTTATAGAATTCAGCAGTGAATCCATTAGGACCTGGGTTTTTCTTTCTTGCTATGTTTTAAATTACATTTTCAACTTCACTGACTGATATTGGGTTATGTAGAATTGTATACCTTCTTGATTCAGTTTTGGCAATTTGTGTGTATCTAGGAATTTGTCCATTTCGTCTGAGTTTTCCATCCTGTTAGAGTACGGATTCTCAAACTAGGTGTTGATGATCTTCTGGATTTCCACAGGATTCATTGTGGTTTCACCATTTTCATTCCTAAGTGCATGAATTTGAGTATTTCTCTCCTCTTTTCAATAATGTTGGCTAAGGGGTTATCAATTTTATTTACTCATTCAAAGAACCAACTCTGATTCATTGAGTAATTGTATTATTTTCTTAATCATTTTATTTTAAAGATAGTAAAACTCAACAAAACAAAACAGAATAAAGCCAGTCAAAACAAAGCAGTGAAATTGGTACAGAACTTTGAAGAAAGATAATAGGAAATCAACAATGTCTACCATAGTATTTCTTGTTATTTTCACAATAGTTGTCCATTCCATCAGACATAGCAAAATCAAACCAAACAAAACAGAATAAAATCAATCAAAACAGAACATTGAATAAAGCCAAACAATAAATTGGAACAAAACAAAACAGTGGGAACGATATTGGATTTCAAAAACAAGATAGAAAGAAATCTCCCATATTTGCCACCCTACATACTATTATCCTCCCAATAGATGCTCAGACCACTGACCCCAGGCCTACAAAGTCAACCAAACAATACAAACATTCAGTTTTTTTTGTATCTCGGTTGCTATCAACTCAGCCTGTCCTCTGAACCAGCTGGTTGCTTGTTGGGGCAGGGAGAGTTCTTGATTCTCAGCCCCTGCACTGGTAGGCTCATGGGAGGTACTTTCTTGCTTGTCTCTTCCTGGGCCCTGCATGGCTTGCTTGCGTGGCTTACCAGAATAGCTGATTTGCTTTCTTAATCTTGACTGCATTAACTTCTGCTATTATTTTTATAATTTCCTCTCTTGTGTGAGCTTTGGGTTTGTTTTGCTCTTCTTTTTGTAGACATTTGAGATTCAACATTAGGTTGTTTATTTGAGCTTGTTTTGTTTTTCTGATGTGAGAGTTCACTGCTATAAATTTCCCTCTTAACACTGCTTTCATGGTGTCCTATACATTCCAGTATGTCTTATCAGCATTATTATTTAGTGGCAGATACTGTTTAATTTCGTTTGTGACCCATTGGTTATTCAGTATGGTGTTATTTGATTTCCAGTTGTTTATGTATCTTTTGTAGTTTCTCTTGCTATTGTATTCCATTTTAATTGCACTATGGTCAGATAGTATACATAGGATAATTTTAATTGCTTTGCATTTACTAAAGGAAGTTATATGGGCTAGTATGTTGCCTATTATAGAGACTGTTCCACATGTAGTTGAGAAGAATGTGTATTTTGATGTTATGTGGTGGAACACCCTGTAGATATCTAGTAAGTCCATTTGTTCACAGGTTTGGTTTAGTTGCAATATGCCTTTGTTGATTTTTTGTCTAGCTTAACAATTTATTTGTGACAGTGGGGTATTAATGTCCCCCATTATAATTGTGTTAGTGTTTCTTTGATTTTTCATAACCAATAATATTTGGTTCATGTGGTAGGGTACATTGGTATTTGGTGAATATAGGTTTACGATTGTTATTTATTCTTGGAGTTTTCCCTTAATGAGTGTGTAGTGACCTTCTTTATCTCTTTTTATCAGTCTTGGCTTGAAGTTTGCATTGTCTGCAAATAGAATAGCTACCTCTACTTCTTTCTTGGTTCCTGTTGCATGAAGTATTGTTTTCCATCCTTTGATATTTGGTGTATGAATTTCTTTTAGAGTTAAATGTGTTTCTTATATGCAGCATAGTGTTGGATCTTTCTTCTTGGTCCATTCTGCAAGTCTATTTAATTGGTGAATTGAGACTCCTTCACATTGATGGTTATAATGATATGTGTTGGCTTATCCTTGTGATATTATTTTTCTGTTTTTAGTACCCTGTCTTTGCCCTATGTTTAACTGCTTGCGTGGTGATTTCTTTCTATTGATATTATTGGAATTGTCTTCCTTATCTTTTCTTAAAATATACTTTGGAGCATTTTGGGGAGCTGCTTTGGTGGTGAAGAATTTCTTCAGTTGTTTGTTAAGTTTAATTTTGAAATATAGTTTTGCAAGGTATATCAATCTGGGTTGGAGGTTGTTTTCTTTTAGAGCTTGAAATACTTCATTCCAAGCTCTCCTTGTCTTGAAGTTTTGTGTTGAGATGTCTGCTGTAATTCTAATGGACTTTCCTTTATAGGTTATCTGTTTCTTTTCTCTAGTTACTTTTAATATTTTTTTCTGGTGTGAATTTCTGGAATTTTGATTATTATATACCTTGGTGTTTATTTTGGTCATGATTACTCACAGTTCTACATGCCTCACTTATCTTTATGTCAAATTCTTTATCCATGTTTGGGAAATTTCTGCCATTATTTCTGTGAAGAGGTTTTTTATGACATTTGTGCTATGTCTGACTTTCTCATTACCTCCAGTCAGTCTTATTTTGTTCTTCTTTGCTTCATCTTGCAGCTGTTGGATTGATTTTTCATGGTCCCTGGTTATTTTTTAAATGACATTCTTTTCATAGTCACTAACTGCAATCCTGTCTTCTAGATCTGATATCCTATCTTTGCCTTAATTCAACCTATCATCTCTATTTTCAGTGAAATTTTTAATCTCCTGGATATGTGTTTGGATTTGTTTCATGGCTTCTGTTTCTTATCTATGTTGGGCATTTGTAGTTTCCATCATTTATCTAAGCTCATCTATTTTTTTTATCTGTATGTACTGTAGATTCATTGGGCATGTCTTTCATTTTGATCATCATTTCTTTTTTTATCCAAGAGACTATATTTCCTATAATGCAATCCATTTGTTTTTTCATTTCTGCTACTATTATTTCAGGAAGATCCAGTGCGTGGCTTCTAATTTCTTCTATGTCATTGTGCTCTGGACTTTTCCTTGATGGCTTAGAAATTTGCAGTTGCACTTTGCTTCTACATCTTATCATTTTCTATTTTCCATTTTTATTTTGTTTTATTTTCTGTGTTGGTGCTTGTAGATTTCTTATGGTAGATCACTACATCCCTAGTATTGAGGTTTCCCTAAGAAAATGTCTATTCCTCAGGGATGTCTTCTAGGTGTTGGTGGTTCTTGGTCTTTGTGTCTATGCCAAGAACCTATCTTCCCAATTTATTATGAATGGGAAGTTGATAATTATTTGGCTCAGAAACAGTGGTTTGGTATTGGACTATGGTGATGGCTATTACACCAGAAAGTCTTGTTGTGATATGAGGGAGAAAAATTTATTATAATGTATATGACATCCTGGTTAAAGTAATACAATTAGCAATATGATAGCACCAAGCAGACTAGCAACCGACAAACTGTGGTAACTATTAATTTGGTACTTTAACCTTAGGAGTAAGCTTCACAGTCATGTCCCAAAATCCAACATATACCAGGAGCTTGTATGCAATGAGTTTCCCCTTGGTAGATTGATTTTACACTGTTTAGGTGGTGTTTAAGAGGGATAGGGAACAAAAAGGAAAAATGAATGAGAAGAAATATTGTAGAAGCAAGGTTGTAATACTAAGGAAGATCACCCAAGTTTTGAGAGGCTGGAAAAGAGTGCAAAAGAGAAGAAAAGAGAGGGCAAAAGAATATTGAAAGAACCAGAGAAAGAAGAGACAATGTTCATTCATGTGAAAGTATCATAAAATTAAGAGGGAAAAGAGAGGAAGATGAATGAAACAAAATGAAAATAAAGTTAAGAAACATAATTAGTCAAAAGAAACAACAAAACAAAGAAACAAACAAACAAAAATGAACCCCAATCACCCTACAAAAGGAAAACCAATCAAATAAAAATAAAAATAATAAAATTTCTTTGGTGTACACAGTTCTATGGTTGTGTCCTAGTTGGATCCCAGAAGTTTACTGTGTAGCTCAGTCAAGTTGTGCTGGTTGATGGGCTGATCTTGTCCTCTGGTTTCTTAGGCTGGGGCTGGTCTTCAGAAGACAATGTTTTGGATGTCCACTCCTCCTTATGTTTGTCTCTGCAGTGCTATCTCAGTTGCTGTGATGCCCTCTGGTAGCAAAAGTCTGGAGTTGCTTCCAGACCTATGTCCGGTTGTCTTCTACTGGACCTTGCACAGCTTCCTCTGTTCCACACCTTATCCATTGATCTTAGCAGGGCAATAGGTGCCCAGTTCTTCCATAGGACAAGGCTGCTTGCCTGCTTGTGCCTTGTCAAGGTTGCTTTGCTGGTCACAGAAAGCGGGATGCTTCCAGTCCTCTGTATTTAGGGCTAGAAGGGACTTCTGGTGACCTCCTGAGCAGAGTCTGAGTGGTCCCAGCTCCTAGCTCTCAGCAGAATTCCCCCAGCCTGCTTCCCAATTGCCGGTAGTCCACTGTGACTGGATGGCTCTTCCCTTATTCCGCTCTGGAACTTCAGCAGTGAAAGGACCAGAGACTGTTCTACTGCTGGGGCTTGCCCTGATCTTTTTGAAGTATAATGGCAACCCCTCCCCCTCATTTATGTTCTGCATGTGTGTGTGTGTTCTGAAGCATAGCACTGATTTGCCTCACTCACCAACCTCTGGCTTTGTCTGGCCCCTCAGTATATAATATCTTGCCCTCACTGAGGGCTTCAACATGCTGCTTGCTCCAGATATAATTTTTTAAAAAATATTTTTGGTCATTGGTTGCTTGAATCTATGGGTACAGATAAAGGATGAAAGTACTCAGAAATCTCCATTTCTAATATTTTAAACCAGTATGGACTCATAATAGGGTTTATAGTAAAACAGAATGAATTTCACTTGATTTTTAAGTTTTCAAGCAATGAATATAATTTTCTCCGGGTTTCTAGCATGATGCAGATGGTAAGCATTGCAGATGTGTTTTTCATTTCTTAGGTTAACCTCTAAGATTTGAAGACACAGGGTGTCTATCACAGGAGGGGAGCTTTCTTGGAGACAGTAGCATGTCACCTCTGGTCTCTGTGAAGTAGGGAGAATTGCCTAACAAGGTGTAGAATAATAAACTGAATAATGTTGCCTTTGGGACTCATTCTTTTTTTCTTTTTATTTATTTAAGAGAAAAAAAGGCACAGAAAATAAAAACAAACAGCAAAAGAGACAAACAAACAACAACAAATCCAAAACATTAACAGTAGAGGTTTACAAAACAAGATGATAGGAATTTAACAATGGTTGTAATATTGCATATTGTTATCTTCAAAAGCGTTGCTTAGATTACCAGATATAGACATGTAAAATTGATCTAATCATGTGAGTATTAACTGTTCTTTTCCAAGAACTAATACAATTAGTAGTATAGTCATTTTTGCTATCATATATATATATATATATATATATATATATATACACACACACACACACACACAAATTTATGTCTTTTTCCTTTTTGGAACTCATTCTTTGTAGGAACACACTGGCTGTTCTTATCTGAGACAAACAATCTGGAATATAGTTTGTACTGATCAATTTTCAACTGGACATATACACTTGGATATAGCCAATCTGCTATTTTTTCCCAGACACCTTTCTGGGTTATTTGTTACTTCTTTTTTCTTCATTCAGGAAAGCAGTGAGTCACCTAAGCACTTGGTTTTGAAAAACTCTCAAACATAAATGACTGAAGTGTCACATATTTTTATCCTTAGAAACTGCTTTATAACTTTAGTATTTATTTCTGTATCTGAGTGTTCATTTATTATGCATTCATGTACCCATGTATTCAAGAAATAGCTTAAGTGCTGAAAAGGATAAGGCTTTGGGTTAGAGCTGGCAATTTACGTGAACATTTATGCAATATCTTCTTTCTTCATGATCATGGAGTCCCAGTTTGTATTACTAAGAGCTCTCTAGAGGGATTACCTAACATGGTTATGGAAGCTAAGAATTTCTTAAATATGCAACTTGCAAGCTCAAGACTCAACAGAAATGATGTTTTATTCCAAGTCCAAAAAGCAAAAAACGTATGTCTGGTGTTAAGGCATTCAGGCATGGGAAGGTCCTTTTTACTTAAGTGAAAGGACTTTTTGTTTGTTTCTGCCTTTGGGAGGGCAATCTGATTTATTCATTCCATTAGTTTAAATTTTTATCAAAAACCGTTCTCCTATACACATCCAGAATAATATTTGACTAAATATTTAGGTACCTCTTGACTCAGACAAATTAGTGCATAAGATTAATCAGCATCATTGGTCATCCGAGAGATGCAAATTAAAACACTAAAATTTCATCTTATTCCAGAAAGAATAGCTATCATTAAGAAGTCAACCAATAATAAATGCTGGCGGGGCTCTGGGGAAAAAGAAACCCTTTTTCATTGCTGGTTGGAGTGTAGCCTAGTGCAATCACTGTGGAAATCAGTACACAGATCCCTCAAAATCTAGGTCCTACTTGATACAGCTGCATAACTTCCCAGAAGAATTAGACATCATACCACAGCAACATATGTGCACCCATGTTTATAGTAGCAGTTTGTAATAGCTAAATCTTGAAAACAACCCAAATGCCCTTTAACTGAGGGATGGATAAAAAAGATTTTTTTTAAATACCCTGGAGAACTACTCATTCATAAAGAAGGATAAACTTGAGATATTTATAGGTAAATGGATGCAACTTGAGATGCTAATCATAAGTGAAATAAATCACACTCACATGTGCAAGTGTCATACTGTCTCCCTGGTGTGAGAAAATACAAGAGCAAATAAGGACCAAAATGTACATTAGATATTGTGAAATGGGAAGAACTGTTCAAAAGGAAAGAGAAATGAGGATGGGGAAAATGGGAAAGAGAGTAAGAGAAAGGGACAAAATACAAGTCAGTTATAAAACTAATTTCTCTTAGTTCATCAAAAAGAAAAGTTTGTGCTAATTTTGTTTGGAGCATTTTTTATGTCCATCTCTTGTACTCTGAGGAACTATTTTAAAGATAATAATACACAGTGTATTAACTATTGTTGTTGTCCTATCATTGTTTTATTTTTTCCATTAAATAAAAAAGAATTTATCATCACATAATTTTAAACTAGCTAAACACTGAACTAAATGAAAAAATCACAGAGTAAATAAAAATTTGTCCTTCAAACTTATTTTATAGAGATTGCTAATTCACCTTTGAAGGAGTCTATAAATTCCGTGTAGTTGTAGTATTTATTTTAGACATTTCTCAAAATGTCAAACACTGTTAAAAGTTTTGATTTTGAATCCACTTAGTTTGTCTTTTTAACTGATAATTAAGTATTCAAGTATAAATCTCATTGAAGGAAAGAATAATATAATTTAAATTTTCCCAATACTTGGGAGGACTATACTACATAAGAGAGAATTTATTTTACTTTACATATAATTGGAATCAAAATTTCATACTTGCTTATGTACAGAATTTTCACTGGAACTATCATCTCTATTCAGTTGTGATAAAGCAACTCCCATACCAAGAAAGCTGCCCTGAATTTTTATATATTTTAAAGCAGGTTCATAAAAAGGAGCCCTCTTATCCTTTTGTAGGAAGAAGGTAACTATAAATATACTTAATATTATACACAGAAGTGTGAACAGAAAGTGAACTTCATGCATCTTGATTCTAGCTGCAAATCACTTTCCTTCTTTTATGATCACATCACATGCAGTCAGATTTAATCAGATAGCCCCATTAAAGCTAATCCCTGGTGCAGCCTGCTTGTTCTCTCCAGCTGTCTGTGCGGTAGTTTACCTGCAGACTCTGGGTCTGCTGCTGTGTAAAATCCAGGAACTCCATGTACATTTTTACCTCAAACTAGGTGTCTCTGACTCTGGGACTTGGAACCATTCATGCTTAGAATGTAGCAAAACCTCAAGATTGGGTGAAATCAATGTGGCTTCTATTGAATAGTGCTTTAAATAAGAATTTATGTTAACCTGTATATTCTTTTTTTTTTTTTAGTTTGCAAAAATTGTATATATTTATAGAAATAAAATAATGACTTAAATATGTATAGATTGTGGAGTGGCTAAATTATAGTAATAAACAGAGATTATCTCACATGCTTATTGTTTTATAATGGGAACTCACATGAACTCTACCCTCTGTTATATGCAAGTACACTACACATTGTCATTAACTATAGTGAATGTCGTATGGTAGATTTCTTGAAATTATTCCTTCTGTCTAACTGAAATGTCATATCCTTTGATGAAC